>JAAAKL020003195.1:0-23803 GCA_010016065.2 Carybdea cf. marsupialis auct. non (Linnaeus, 1758)
CCCTTCCCCCCCCCCCCCCCCCACGGCTACGAAAATCAACCCCTATGTTGGACGACCGTTTTCATGGGGATAGCCCGTAGTTTGTTTAAGAAAGCCGATTGCAGATTATTTTAAAAATACTGTAATATGTAATGCAAACGCATTGAAAGCTCTTGAATGACCAGTATGTGCCTGTTTCTCTTAATGGCATGGCATAGATGGCATTGCATGACATAGTAGACACCAACTGATAGTCAAAGGTAAGGGGAGGTTTTATGCCCTAACTTTCCTTACTTGTGTTATTTAGCCTTTTTAATGGTTTTACTGTTTACGTACATTGGTTTGCATATCATGCCCACTGTTCATTAGTCCAGGAGGAAGTGGTCAACGTACGATATCTTATCTCTCTGGTGAGACTCAAAATCATGTTCACGCTTGCTTCTAGTCTCTATTTTGGAGTGGAATTAGAAAATAAATTTAGGGGAGTGGAGGAATGATGATGCATTGTTGAGATGGAATGACATCACAGAGCATTTCCCTTCCCCCAAGTTAGCAGCATGTGCAGCAGATTTTGCTTAATACATGCCGCAATAAAATTGATACTTCCGCGTGATTTTGTAGGTAAGCTCGTTGTGTCGGCAAGGTTTGAGTGTCAGGACGAGGAGTCAACCACTTTACTTGCATCCTGACTCGACAGCATTTCCTCAAAGTCGTTTGTTTTTAAGTGGGACTCTTCGCCACGATGGGCAAAACTTTAGAACTCGACAAAGTGTGCTCATTATTGCATATGAAAATATCATAGTAATTTGCAGATACAATTCATTTTATGATAATGTTATGGAAGGTATATCCCAATATGTTGAATGATCACGTGACATTTACAGACAGCCTGCAGTCTAGTCATGAAACGACAAGGAGCCGATGTTTGTCTTGTTCACCCGATTCTGCTTGGCGACGAGGAGGGGGGCTTTGTGTCCCCAACAATTTTTTGCCAACCATTTCCTGCCCGTTCGTGTTAGAGACTTAAAACCCTTTTCTTAAATCTGTTATCAAAAGTGGTATTTTGGTGTTTAACTTTTTTACAGATCTGCTTACAATTTTCGAAAATCTAATGAAACGGGAACTGTAATGGCTAGTTTTAGAGGAAGATTTCCCATCTTAGCAATTATTTCATAAATATAAAATCATAGATCTGTATTTGTTCTTTTCATGTTATGGTTTAGTGAAAAGAACTGAATTTCAAAAAATTACTGTAAGGAAAAGGATAAATGTGAAAGCTAAATTGAAAATAAAACAAAATTTTTCGAAAATTTCGTGTTGGTAAGTGATGACCTTGGTGGACAAGAAAACGCATATCTAATAAACTATAGATCCACTATCAAAATTGGTGTTACCTATTAGTCCAACCCCCTTGGACAGGGAAAATATGGACTATGAACAGCATGATAGTGATGATAATGATGATTTTAGTAGCGCAGTGCAGCTAAAGAACCAAAGTTAGGGATAGGGCGGCTACAACAGACCCCCTGTAAAAAAGCCCGAGCAGAACACTTTCCTGTTCTATATATAACAAATTTTCTTATAGTAAAAACAACAACAGAACTGGCTAGTAATGTTTTGGTTGTTACTGAGCCATTTATACAATGCTGCCAAAGCGCATGCGCTTATATTCCTTCCTATGGTTAGGAGATTCAGCGTATGATACAGCCTTGCTACTCCTTATACTTAACAATGTTGCGAACATGTGCCTTATGATACATTATTACGTTAAATATGCATTTGTAATCTCACCTCTAATGTCAGAAACTCACTTCTGACAGACTTATCAGTTTCTACATGCCCCTATTTTCCAATGCCTGTGACCCCGGGTTTTAGGATGAGAAAGGATTACTGGAACCGGTGCAATGGATGGCCTTAAGTCAAGGGGTAATTACCAGAATTGCACGGTTTGCACGGGATGCATAATTCCTCTTTATGATCCCGTAAAATGCACCATTTGAAATTGGGAGCACCCTTCTTATTCAATAAATACATGACGTGAGAACTGCCCCCCCCCCCCAAAGTTTAAAATGTTTCTCCCGTACTTGTCTTTGTACAAAAGCTACTATAAATGACGGTTGTGAGGAACGTACCTCGCATGCGACTGGGGATGTTTCGAGGGAAGGATTATCTTAAGGCCGCTGTTCAACCGTTTCTGAATCAGGGATATCACATTGTTTACGGTGTGAGTTAGCATCTATTGCTCTCTAGTGTCGCAATATACTGTTGCCGAATTGATTTGAGGAATAACGTAATACGAGGGCATTGAGGGATGGTCAAAAATGTACTAGTGTAACAAGAAGATTTCAAATGAGTCTAAGATTGTGAATGAAAAAGCTTGGTTTCGCTATAGACATGTTGAGTCAACGAGAGATTTCGTCTTTCTTCTTTACGCCATCATTAAAATGACCATGATGTTGAGTTGCTGAGTAATTTAACTGTATTCATAGTTCAAGGAGGCTCGTGGGAGACATTCTGCGACATATGAAAGCTTACTTTCGACGTTCAACTATTATTACCCCTCGTAAGTACTGACATAAAAGACTTATTTGATGAGAGGATTAACATTAAATGTTACAGAATACAATAAAGATTTTGCAAACAGACGTTGTTATTGAGTAAACACCAAAGATTGTCTGCATGTCGTGGTGCATGCTGTGTTTTAGTTGATAAGATGAGAGCTTATTGTATGGACAGGAGGGCACATGTTGCAGCAGAATACGTATCTCGTAGTGAAACCCAGCACGTTAGAGAGCCAAGAATAGAAACCGATTTTCAAGTAAGAATAGTATGGGTTGATGTCCGGATAATGATAACAGTAGGGGAAAGTGTTATTTATGGTATGTTTGATAGTGGTAAGTCAGTAGACACGCTGATATGAGCATGCTTATACCAAGAATTACAATTAAAGCAGAATGGCTGCGTTGTACATTTGTATGTTGGTCCGCCATGAATAGGTGTACATAAAGAAAAGGATGGAAAAGTATCAAAAAGTACACAGATTTTCTAATCGTGAATCAATATATAACTATGTCTGTTGACATCAAGAACAGCAGGGGCAGAAAGTAGATGGAGGAGGAGACTGACGAAAAAGGAAAGGCATAACGGACAGTACCGTCTTACATAACTGTGATAAAGAATCAACGTATACCTTGGCGAGAAGAAAGTTGTATATATCTATCAGCGAAACTGTCGAATTGAATTAACGAGTCTTCGCCACAAAAGACAAAAATATAGAAGTCAAAGTATTTAAGAATGCAGTTTAAGGTAAAATTTGCGAGACTTTCATGTAGGTGTGAGAGTGCATTTTATATTTATGTCTAGTGCAAGGAACGCGGTTTTATAGCAATTCAATGCGTCGAATCGTAAAAATCCATCAGTTGACGCCAACGGTAGTTGCGTATTACAGAATACGTCCATGTGAGCAAATTTCACAATTATGTATTGACTCGGCTGAAAAGAACTGACAGATTTGTACATTAAATTACGACTCAACATTTTTCATCCCGTCTCCCAGTTGTAAGCCAAATTCACCCTTCGGACAGCATAGGGTTGCATGCTGAAGGAAATATGACTCGCCTCGCTCTGACACTTGAAATATGTTCAGGATAACGTGACACTGGTATAGATTCAATCAAAGAAACACGTACAACTTGGTCGACACAATATCAAATTTTCACTTTCTTTTCGACTTCAGTGTCCGAACAACTGGAACATTCTATCAAGTTTTAAAATGGTGTTTGCGGCCAGGAATGTAACTCGACATTTCATAAAAGTCATCGGTGTAACATGGTCGTATGAAGTGAGGCAAGGGGGATGTTAGCCCCAAATTTTTTGAAGTTCCTGCCATTCCAAATTTGCGGAAATTAGAAAGTTGGCTCTTTAATCATTTTTTGTACTTAAATGATTGTAAACATTAAAAAGTAAATACAGATTACGAGCGTATTTCAAGCCCTTTCTGCACGCTGAATTGTACATCTATTGTGTGCGTGACACTTTTACTTTAATGCAACTATTCAGACAAGATTTGTTGCGAAAAACATTTGTTGAGGAAAGCTCAACGTTCGATTGCGGATTGAAATATTGATAAGGGCGCAGCATTCAAAGACCGTGTTATGTTGTCATATACCAACAAGTCTCGCCGAAGAACTTTGCTTTCGTAGCAGGTGTGCTTTTATGTCTAATTAAGTTGTTTACTTTAGAACTACAATTTATCATGATTTCTTGAGCCCAAGGAGATCATTTGTCTGTGTAATAAATCCACCCATGAAAGAGAGAGCGATTGAGAATGCTCATGGAGTACTAATTTCAAAACACCTATAGTCATATGAAGGGTCACGTGTCTCATGACGAAACAGAGAGAACATTTCAATAATAGTTTGAACTATCAATTACCTTCAGTGTTGACGGCAAATGAATATTATTTTAACTGTGGTTTCCTTATTGCCTTCTTATCACTGCTCCTGGAGAACATATTGGCAAACTTATTGATTCGGGCAGTTAAGGATATTTGTTCGGATATCGATAGCACTAATGCCTCTATAGCTAGTCGACATCTTGCTCCAGCTGCCTAACTCAATATCGATACAATTTAAATGCCACCCGAACTTCGACGAACAAAATATTTCTGATCTTATTCAAAGACTGCAAAAAAGTCCTTAATTTTTAGACCGGATACCAACCACTCTCGCCTTGAATAAACTTATCATTCTGCTCCTAATTATCACGAGAAAAGTGAATACGTCCTATCAACTTCAAACTTTCCCTGAGGAATGGGCAAAAAAGGTTTTTGAAGACTCAGGTTAGGAATACCTATAATATAATAGAAAATCTTATGCCCTAAGTCACGGCATGGTGAGGTAGAGTGACCAGTTCCCTTACTTGCTGCCTTGATCCTTCCACATCTAATGGCAGCTACCTATTTTACTGCTGGGTTCGCATTAGGAGTTTTTAGAGTGGTGGCCGTCGGTGGTCTCGGACCATAAACCTTCTACTTGCTAAACCAGCTCTCTACTGACTGAGCTAACTGGTCTCCTGTTGCAGAGTTAAGATATGTGAAATGCCATAGCACGGAGTAGGAATATTAAAGTCGTGACTGCCATAGTCTCATTATTTGTAATGTTGGAGCTTATTATGGCTTTCGATGCAGTAGATCATAGTGTGCATTGTGTCGAGTGGAGCCCACGTTCGGTAGCACAGGGTCTGCAATCAAGTGTTTTGCGTCGCACCTGTCAAGAGGCGCCCAATTTGTACTAGTAGGTGGAGATATCTCCAACAGTGATCACCTAACCATCGGCGTTCCTCAATGCTTGTGTTTAGAGACCTAGCTTTCTTCCTTTACGCTAAGACATCTGTGGTGTCATAAAGCCTTTCCTGTCGATTGTTTGCTGATGCGAAACGGCTGTATCTATCATTTAGGCCGGATGATGCGTCAAAAGTTAACAGGGGTAAAGCAAAATATATGATAGCTGAAACTCGCCAACATCTTCTGAAGTTCGTAAGGTACAGAGTTTTTGTTACGTACTCTGTTGTTACGCCTATTTATAAGGTCAGGGATCTTGGCGTCTGCTTTAATCGACTCGTGACAATTCACATTATGAGGACGTTTAGCCAAGCCCTCTATTCGTTGCACAATTTCAGGCTTACAGACATACACTCCACTTAGTTATTGATACTAGCATTTGGTATTAATTGTATCAATGCTTGTAACAGGCTGCTTTATGAAATATCAGCCGCTTACTTTAATACACTACA
This sequence comes from Carybdea cf. marsupialis auct. non (Linnaeus, 1758), assembly GCA_010016065.2. NCBI lineage: Eukaryota > Metazoa > Cnidaria > Cubozoa > Carybdeida > Carybdeidae > Carybdea > Carybdea cf. marsupialis auct. non (Linnaeus, 1758). The sequence goes on from JAAAKL020003195.1 coordinate 5,773, forward strand.
ACTTGTACAGAAGGTAGTTTGCTAAGTGTATATTACGGCGTGCCTTTGTCACATTTCGCCGGTACATTACTAGTGGCGTTGGCTGCCAGACAGATTAATGTTAAATTACCTTCAGAAATATTTGATAATATTTAAAGTTTTGAAGGACCATGCTCCTTCATATCTAGCCAGACCGAAATGGCTTAAAAGGCAGACTGATAATACGTTATGTTCAACAACGCACAGTTGCTGACCACGTAGGATTAGGACAAGGAGGCAGAGAATTTGCTGTTATTGCACCTACTCTTTAGAATGCTTATCAAGCCTTTTGAGAGCTCAGGACAATGTAAATAAGATATTGCAACATCTATTTTTAGACTAGCATACAAATAATACTTCAGTCAATCCCTTCTTCAAGTATCCAGCGTAGGAAAAGTTTGTAGCTTCGTTGAACGTATCTTTTTAGACTGGCACCTTCTTGTCTGTGATTATTATACTATTACTTGTAATCTTATTTCAATTTCAATCAAGTTTGGTTGAACTGAAATTATTACAGGCTATTGCTTTTGTATCTATAACGTGTTAGCTATGATTCGTTATCAACTCTTCGCACGAGATATTTTCACTCGTGCCGTATCGTTAGCACATGTGTCGGCACGTGTATATGATGTCGCACATGTTGCCGGAGTCAGACTGCAGTTGCTTCGAATTATTTCATCCCATTGTAGGAAATATTTCGCCAAGCTGCGACGAGAGTTTCGACCCGCTTTACAGAACGTTACTTGAAGAATAAACAATGCAGGAAATGTAGGACTGCATAGCCCTTATCAGCCTACCATTATATTTTATGTTATCCTTGTTCAACAGGCTCCATGGGACGGTTGGCCCAGTGTCAGATGAAAGTCATATTTCAAACCGATTAACCATTCCTAAAATTTTTTAAATAACGGTATGGAACTTTTCGACCAAATAAAAATATTTAGACCACTGTCAACTGATTTTATTGTTCTAGGTGGTATTAATGTGCGAGTTATAGGAGATTTTATTGGAGAGATTCATTTTGAAGCTGTTACCCGGACACTTATCCCCGTGTCACTAGCATACAAAAGGTGCGAGTAGTGACTTTGGGGTTTTATCTGGCCGCTACATCTATCTGGCCATCATTAATTAAAGTAGGCAGAATTATGAAACTTATACTTTTGGTGTAACTAATGCACTAGAGATACCAACAAATTGGCGGCCTTAGCTGGTTTTGTTAAAAACCAGTACAAGACAATAAAACATTTTCTTTTGAATAAATTCTGGTTTTCCTTGCATTCTCAATAAAATTCATTTACAAACATTTTATCTGGCACTTTTTGTTTCCCCTTTCCCGTCGGAAGTAGTTTCCTAGAAGGTACGGGATTGCATCATAAAAGACATATTTGCCGACGTTTTTCGCTCACTCGCGTCAAGTTAACCTTTTTCGGTGAGGTAATTACCAATGTTCATTTGAGTTCAACATTTATGAGAGTTATCCAACGTTCTCTGTCTTCAAAGCCTTGGTCTTGCATCCAAGTCTTTCTCGGCCTTCCAACGATGGCGCGTTCCAGGGACCTCCATTCGGAGGAAATCCCCCCGACGTTCTCCCTCCTCTCTCCATTGCACATGTCAATACCACGCAAGTTTCCTCTCCTGGATGACCCCCTCCAGCTGTTGCAGTTCACACCATGTAGCCACTTCTTTGCTTCTCTCACTCTGTGACTCCAGTCTTGCATCTCAGGAGCCTTCAGTCGCATCCAACCAGTAGCTGTTCCGATAAAGATTGTTTTCGGAATAGAAGAAAAGGACGGACTTGATAGACTACTTTCTCTAGTAAGATCTGACGGACCAAAGATGCAAGTTTTCTCAATGGGACTCATGATATTTATGTGACGTAAATCATGATGATGCTTGTTTCTCCGTCTATATCGACGTGTGAGTGCTCAACTGTGAAGGATAGCTGAAGGACGTACTCAATTTATTAGATTGAAAGTGGCTCAGTAGACTACATTCACCTGTACCCTTTAGGTACTCATGAAGCATATTCAGCGTGTGGCACAGGTGTAGCAAGGCTAGGCCATCCAAACACAGGTACAATTCACCTAATGGGTTTCTAGAGTTTCCGTATCCCACGTTTTATCACATGGACTGGGTGACTGTGTTGAAGAGATGTTGTCCATGCTTCTCAGCGTTGAGATGGAGCCCTGGTCTGTGGTTTTGAAAGCAAGCTTTTTAGACCATACGGCCACACGCTCCACCACACAACTGATTCATTTTGTTATAGATTTCGTCTACTCTTAGACTATTTCGTCAAACTGTAAAAATATTTGGCCCTTCCTCACATAAATTCATGTCAATTCCCTTGTTGTCACTGCCATGTTATTTAGCTTCTTTCACTGTAAGTGCCCACCTAGCAATTGTTGATATCTAGACTTTGTCTGTGCTTTTAAGGCCACGGGCAGTTATACAGCACGGTGTAATTATCTTACTGATAGATGATAAGTGACAGGCCGTTGAAGATAAAGGTTTAAATATTTATACGTGGATATATTGACAGACTGTTGAAGAGCAAAACATATCGTAAGTGGATTATAACTTACGGGCTATTGAAGCTCAAGATGCAAGTGTTTGTGAATATACTGTATCGGGATGTTGAAGATCATGATGAATTTTTCTTCAAAAGGATTTGTAACTGAAGGACCCTTTAGTATAAGCATATGTATATTTTGTAAGTGAAACGTGTGGCCGTTTGGTCTAAAAACTTGCTTTCAAAACTACCGGCAGAAGTTTGCCTTCTATCAAAGAACTCCAGATCGATTCACGGCGCTGAAAGAAAACGCGGATAATCAGCTTTCTCTTGTAATTGTATGGTATAAATTGCTTCATGTTCAACAATAACAAGAAAAATTAAATTATTGTAAATTAAGTTTGTGAAAAAAGAATGTTTAGAGGTTGCAAGAAGGGCAAATGAGTATTGAAAGCGGTGTCTGTCTACCAACAGACGATTCGTCAGCTAATGAAAGCAACGTACAAAGTATTCTGTGTTCGTTGAGTGTGAGCTACATCACATTCTGCTTGTAACTGTAAACTTGATATAAATTTAACTGCACTAATTAGTTCAAATTCAAGTACAGATTGTATTGATGTATTCAATATGTCTTATAATTTTATCATTAAAATGAGGTATATAGGCACTTGAAGAGTATTGTTGATTTCAGATAGAATGACTTGTTCATTTTCATATATTGCAGGGTCTGGGTCATAGGACATACATGGGTCTCGGACGTTATCCTTGTGTGTCCATATATACAAGTTGATGCAAATTCTAAACGTAATAAACACCAGTTCCCTCTGACAAGTTTCATCCTCGTATTTCTGTGTCTGCAGCAGGAAAATTATCGAAAGGTTGTGATATAAAACCCATTAATTGTCATTGATATAGTTTGCAAGCAAAGGGGAACACAAGCTGACTTTTTGAAACCATCCTTTCATGATGAACACAAAACCACTTCATTCCCTTGTCTAATATTTATGTTTTATTACTCGTTTGGCGTCAAACAACTAAACAGCATTTGTTGTGCTGGACAGTACAATACCTAATGACGTCGAGATTGCACGTGTATAATCTCATGTACTAATGTTAACTAGTAACAAAGAAGTATGCTTGTTCCATACTCAAAACAGGCATCGATTTTCTGCACCTGTCACGTACAAGCTACTAGTTAATCTACCTTGACAAAAGTCCGTCCATTGATTGCAGCAGACCTTTTATCAAAGCTATGATAATCTTACATCTCTTTTCTATCAAAATTAAATAGGTCCCTTTAGTCATACTACGATTTACTTAGTGACATCATCTTCGAGCAACGTTAACTTTTTCAAGACAAGTATAATTTAGACTTATTTCCCTTCCTTTTATCTTAAAAATGAAAAAGAAACCGGTAGAAATGTGGACAAACAACGTAAATGTTATGATTTGACATTGTTCTTGTTTCTGCGATGTTTTCTTCCTTCTGACGTCGACCAAAGAAGACAACAGTCCATGTACCTCGCTCACAATTCTTTATTTATACCTTTCTGGCGATTTATTTCACGTAGCTGTGCCTTACAAAGCAGGAACATTATTCTTTTCTTTCAGCATGCGTCTACCTTACTCAACGTTAATCAAAGTTCACTGTTTTAGCATATGTTTTAGATGGCGACATGATTTCTTTCTTTGTATTTTACGTAGCTCTGCCACTCAAACAACTTGACGAGTTCAAACAACATAGTTTAAATGGTTAAAAGAAAGACCTTGCAACAATTTTTGTCGGTGCTGTGTATTTCATCCTCGCCGGTTTTAAGTTCACCCGTTGGCAGTGGTTACAGTTCCTTAGAGATCTTGGTTGTATCACTGTATGTAAGAGACGACTCACCGAATAATTTGCCACCTTTCTCTTTCAAATGAAAATGTTTTACCAGTCCCTTGATCATCATTGCGGATCAATATGTAAAGTGACACGTGGACGTATCTCCTACATTGGAGTAACCCCTCCCCCACGACTGAAACAGGTCCTTTATAAATAACAAACCGCCTTTGAATTGCTCCAAGGACACCAATTTAGGCGGAGATTCATGAATTTTTCCCATTTAACGCAACTCCAAAACACTTAATTCTGAAGTTAAAAAACTTTACATCATGTTTTATGAGTGTAAAACTTTTTGGCGTTTCACTTTTCATTAAGAGTTCGCCAGTACTGGTTATGTACTTGAAACACAAGTTACTGTACTTTTTGTTGAACTGAACAACCAATTCTCTACCCCAAGTCCTTATTTTCTCAAAGAGTAGTACTTTTTTGCATATTCTTGCTCGTGTCTCCAATAAATTAGCCCCTGTGTCTCTCCGTCCTTTCCGTTTGCTCAGGGCAACAGCCTAGAAATTTATTTGACAGTGAACTAATTGTAAGCTAATTGACAGTTTTATCAAAGTTTTGAGAAATGTTGGTTACATCCCCCAAAGTAATGAAAGCTGGAAAATCAATGGTAAGAAAAGGAAGAGATGGATGATCCTTATTTCAGGTTTGAAGAGTAAGACTTGCAAAACAGCGTTCATGACGTAGAAAGTGCACAAACAACACAAGATATCAAATGGAAGACAATGGATCCCAAAGTTGCGGGGAAATGGAGCTTCAAAAAAGAGAAAAATATGCAGCGAAGCCGTACTGAATGCCTCTGAAAGAAACGCCAGGATCCCAGTTAAAAACCACTTGTTAGTTGAGTGTAGCTAAAAGGAGGAGACTACGCATTCTACAGCTGAATCGACATAAATAACTTGTCTAAACAAGGACACCATCCTTGGCAATGGTCTATTTATATCGCAAGGCATCAATAAGTATTTTTAACCCAATTTCTTCCTTCTTATGAGGAAATATAAACAGACGCCCAGTATTATACAGTATTTTGTCAAGAACATTGATTATAAAACAGTTGAACGCAAACCAAAAGTCAGGAAGTAGACGTTTTGTAGGTTTATAGCTGATTTGTCCACCTGTGCTTTGTTGGCTTTAGCGTCATTGTTCAAACATGTAGGATTATACATACTATTTGAGATAAAAAAACACAGCTGGTCGAATTGTACTGGACACACACCCATTACAAATTGAACGACCTGGGGCTTTATTTGTGGTAGGAATCCATATGTTCACTTATCGGGTAGCTACTCACCTTGAATACCTGGAGTGCTCAGGGAATGACCTCACATACTTTTAAGGCTATGGATGATATGAAAAGTGAAATTCACTTTCGATGAATATCGAATGGTATTTTAAGGGAATTACGAAAAACGTATTATCTCCGACTTAACGCTAGGCTCATAGACGTGATATTTACGGGGGGAAATGCGCACTCCGAATTCTATAGATGCTGCTATGAAGAGGCATCATTGGAAGAGCTTTTCATTTGGGCGTAAGATGCCAGTGAAGACCAAAGAGCGACATAAAAACCTTCAAGAGAATTTTATATTCAGTCGTTGCTTGGTTGATTTCCTGCTAATACCGAGTAACGTACTTCGGGAACTTGTTTAAGGTCCTCGTTAAAGGATCACTCAATTCTTAAAGGGTTAAGTTCCCCATTGGGCTACATTTCTGCCACTCCTTGAGAGCCTTTTATTTTTCTTATCGATGCAATGTGGAGGGGAACAGCCAAAACGCTTTAGCATGCACCTAAACGATTTAAGAGGCTGGCTTTGAAAGAATTTTTTTTCATTTTCAACTTAGAAGGGATTTTTGGACATAACGATGTACTTTGAAATAGCAAGGTCTTTACAAACTCAAAGAATTCTTGAAATATTATGATCGTTTTTCAATACAAGCACTTTTTGCACTTAATCTTAGTGAAGCAAACTGTTTACTTCTAAGGGAAGAACTGGACATTTGTGGAATCTAAAACATTCTGTAACGAAGTTCATGAAGATGCTTTTGACTATTAGTAAACTGTTTTATCTACGTTGAATCTGTAGAAGAGGACGAGTTGAGTGTAGAAGAGAACAATGTAGAGTAAATTTCTGTTGTACTATTTTTGTTGTATTTTCAAAATTAGTCAAATGAAGATTGGTCTCCAACGCAAGAATAAGTTGATATTTTACTTCCAGTTTTGCACAGAATAAAGCATGACAAGAAGACAACTTCACTTTCTAGAATAGCAAGGTGATATTTTGAACGTGTTGTGCATGTAAACTATTCTTCTTAATACACCAAATTTACCGAAGCAGTATAGCAACTTTTATATTTATGTGATGTAACGACTTTGATTTGTCGCAGCACAAGATTTTACCTGGGACATTGTATGACTGCCACTTTCCATATACTGCCACTGTCTCTATACACCTGCTATGATCAGCTTTCCACGCACCTGCGAAACAACCATCGTCGCAACGATGTGGTTTTCTAAAAAAGTTATTAATTATTGCAGTCAGTAGTTACACCTGCATAAGGTGCCTTGTAACAACAGAACTGATTTATGGTACCATCTGCAGCAGATATCGTCGCCAAGACAAGAATCCATGTGCGTGTGTATTCGGACGTTGATTAACCTTATTACAGAGTGCCTGTAAAAGCCATGGCCGCGGAAAAGTTTTATTGCTACAATTGTTTTAATTAGATTTTTCGATTACATTCTCATTTGTACCAGTTGACCTATTTCCCCCCTGAATACAGCTTTTTAAATCGGAGCATCAGTATTGCCATTTCTTAGTACTTCAACATAGGTACAGAAATTGAAAACGTAAAGGTTACCTCGACTATAATTGCATTAGATGGTAAATGTTTATCATGTCGTGAGTCGTATTTTTTTTTCTGAGCGACTTTTCGAAAGACATCTTCAGGCTAATGAATTCTGAACTTTTCCCTGAATCTATGTAAGATTGCGGACCTCCGAGGAAGTAGGGATCGAACCTGTTGTAGCCTCATCTCATTAGGATGAAGATGGGAGAAGTATCTCTCGGAATATAGCTCAGAAAAAGACTACGACTCACGACATGATAAGCATTTACCATCTATGGTATCAACTGAGTCGAAAAGTGTTAGTATATATAGAGTAATTGCATTGTGTTCACAAGATAACCAACCCTAACTTCTCGTTACACGCCGTAGTATTTTATCGCATAGGCCGTTGATTTGTCTTTCTTGACGTTGTTTTAGTTTTCTACTTTGTAATGGAAAGAAAGGAAATTTCAATATTTGTAGAAAATGTTACTTTCTTAAATTTTTTTGTCCGTCTTTTTATTTCATGTGCTTTAATTGGTAAATAAATTCTAGAAAATTTCGATCGTTTTCTGGTTTACTGTTGCCCGTGACAGAATTACGGTAATGAAGCCCATTAGTGTATTTGCTTTATATCCAATGATTTGTAGCAATACAAGAAAAATACGTAAGAGCACAATTAATTCATTACTATCTTATGAAGATGATTATGGTAGTGATAATGATGATTTTCTTTTATCTGTTGGTTTCCTTGTTACATTTTGCTTGTTTTTTAAATGTTTTAAGTTTTTATATTTTCATATATTTTTTTATATATTTATATATTTTTTAAAAATTATATAGCTAATGCTGTCTTTGTGTAATTATTACTGTTACCGATATTGTTTGTTTTTATATCGAAGAGCGTGCTATATCAGAAGAAGTTTGGATTTGGATTTTGTAAGCCTGTATCACAATGCCTGGTCGCTTAAACAATAAGTAAAGAAGTGAATTTAAAAAGAAATTTTGGCATTCATACAGATCTATAGTTTTGTAAAATTGTAAAATTGGGTCATTGATTTTTTTTAGCTTGTACCCCTTTCTGCACTGTTGCATTGCAATTAATTCAACCTACCGCCATATATGACAAACGTCAGCAAAATCTTGTTTTAATCTTTGTTTTGGTTGGCAAAAATGAAGCCTATGGTAAACGGGAAATCCTTAGGTTTGTTAAGGTGTTTATTATTAGTACTGGTTTTATAGAGGGCATTTGATCTAGGGGATGTCAAATAGGGTATGTAAAGGAGTGGGGGGTACTTTTAAATGTACCTCTCACTCCTTTACATACCCTATTTGACGCTTTTAAATTTATTATTACAAAGGATCGGCGTGTGGTAATAACAGATTATAACGTGAACGTAGTGGTAAGTGACAAATGAAATTAAAATGTGTATCCGGTATTCCTGGCAATTTTTGAAACTGATGAAGGTCCAAGATACCAGACAAAGGTTAGCAAGCGTTATAATTGGAATCCTTGCAGTTGCTTAGAAGTTCGAAATAAAACTCAGTGTTTCAGTAGTTCAGTGCTGTCGTCAATAGATAGACTGTATACAGTTTGTTTTGTGCTGTTTTGCTCTCGACCAGGCATGGGCAACCTCCGGCTCGCGAGGCTCTTCTATCTAACACGCGGGTTGTTTGAAAAAATATATACAATACGGTTAAGATTTTGACGACTTTCCGTCCGACCCGCGGACAATTCCAAGATACGATTAGTAACTGGTACTCCAACGATTCTTCATTATGGGATTATTGTTTAGTGGCAAAAGTAACTCAAACTGCTTCCGGTAGGGCAGATGCCACATTTGCCGTTATCTTGGGGAGAGACCTTGGCACGTTCCTCCAACGTTTGCCCCTGTAAGAGAATAGTATTTTTTTCAAAACATAGCTGAGATCCTACATTTATTATTGCCGTCCGATCCCAACATTCAATCTTTAGCTGATGAAATGGCGGTATTTTTCAGTACCCAATTTTGGTCCGTGATGTCTCATGCCAGTAGCTAAAGTGGCCCGCCACTTTAATAAGTATACCCGTGCGTTCTCTAGACCGTATGATTTTAGATTCAGAACGAAACGTTACGCATTATTTTTGCGTAGTGTAATTTGATCCCACTGCCATCAACCCATGCTTGCCATACTCCACTCCTAATAAGTACCCTCGACAAGTGGTTCTCGCAGACCTTTCCAGAATCACCGAAAGGACATTTTCTGGGAGTTTTTGCACCACCTCTGCCTAAAATAGCATACTAGTGCAAACTGCTTTCAACGATTGCTCTTATGACGATCCCAGATTGTAGATGAATGTAACAAGCCACAAGGAAACTAAATGTACTTCTCTTTGTCTGTAAAGTCTTCCCAAAGTCTATTAGAAAATATTGCTATTGGACGTAAGCTCTTGCATAATGAAGTATACATCAAAATACGAATTTGATGACCGAATCATAAACAATTTTCCTTTTAAATGCCTGCTTTTAACCAATCTTGATGTTAAACGTCTCTGAATTGTCACATGCGATGTAGATGTTATGACTATCAATGTAATATCTACATCAAACTGCATGTGCTCTACGTTATTTCCTTAAATTTCTTATATAATTCTATGACTGCAATTACGTGAAATATGATTTTTTCGGCTTGTGTACAAGTATGCGGAAAACAAGTTTCCAGCATGACCTGCGTAATTTTTGGAACCATTAACGACCCTGGCAAATTTCTAAATAGCTAAAGGAATTTAATAACTTGTGGCCTAGCTCGGTGCCCACACTATGCAGCATATTGCTGTGCCAATTTAGCTAAGGTAACCCTATATCAGAGCCACTCGTATCTCTCGCTGTTATAGCAGCCCCCGATCTCCAGCTGGTAAGTATGACTTCTATTTTTACACGATAGGAAGGCTTCCCAATATGGACTCTATGTCTTGACCCAGTATACAACAGCCCCGTTGTACCCAATGGGAAAGGTTCCCACCATATTTATGTAACAAATATGTAACCGGCGTCTGCATTCATTCTTTACTCATAGTGAATGTAGCCTGCCTACCACTCCTGTAGGTATATTTAATATGTTGCACACCAAGGAGTTACACATCCGTGATCTTCTCCAATTCCGCCTCGCCTAGCTCTACATGTGCAATGTACATAATAACTTCGGTTCGATTGATATAAATGGCCTGGTTTAAGATTTTAATGTATTTCTTTATCTTATAATCAAGGGCACACTTTTTAGCTTCTGAAAGCCTTCATAAAATTTTGACATCGATCCCGAATACATACATGAAGCGGTAACGTTAAAATGACGATTTAGATACAATTTCCATCAGATGGATGGTGCTATTATTGAAATATGCCTATTGCCATACTATATGTTCCACTCTCCTAGGTGGATACTAACCATGACACAGAAATACAGATCAGCAGAAAGATAGGCATACCTACACATACACGACACTTGTTTTATATGACACAGACAGATAGACCAACAGAAAGACAGGCGTGCCTATAAATAGCCGACAACTGTTTTATGTGACAGAGAGAAAGACCAACAGAAAGACAGGCGTGCCTATAAATAGCCGACAACTGTTTTATGTGACAGAGAGAAAGACCAACAGAAAAACAGGCATACATATACATACACGACACATGTTTTATGTGACAGAGAGAAAGACCAACAGAAAAACAGGCATAGCTATACATACACGACACATGTTTTATGTGACGCAGAGAGAAAGACCAACAGAAAAACAGGCATACCCATACGTACACAACACGTGTTTTATTTGCGCGAAGTGCGTTTGACCTTCTGACGGCAACAGTAAAGTTTTTACAATTTGTTGTGTGAACAGTTTTGTTATTGATCGTAGTGCACGAATGGAAATTCCACAGATCCCTGCAATTACGTCGGTCGCGATATATACTAACGTTACTGCTGATAAGATGTTTGGACAGTGACTTTGATCTTTAGGGAAATAGTTTGATATGCAAGTAGAGGTACGTGCTCTAACCTCGTCAATGCCTTTTATCTGATCGAAAGATAGCCAACACAAGCACGAATGATTGAGGAAGAGCACGGCAATGCAGTTCAAAAGACTCATGTCTTTGACTCGATGATTTGCGCAAGAACCAAATTGCGTCAGAAGTTGAGAAGAAAATTTAAAATCTGCGAAGTTTACACCCACCTTCTGCAATTTTCCGTTTAATCACATGTCTGAGACGGTAGTAATTCGTATTATTAGGTAAACAACACAGTTAGGATGCGATCAATTGTCGCACAAATTGTTTCAGTTTTGAGGTACGACTTACATTGAATTACTTTCCTCAGTAAGAGTTTACATAAATGATCGTCAAACTGTATGTAGCTATTGGATGATTTACAATCAGCATAAGATTACTCCGAGATAAGAGTGAAGGTATGCTATTGTGACCTCCAAAAAAATGAAAATTAAGTAGACTGTTGTATAGGAAAATGGTGTGACGTAAAAGCTACGTGACATAGATTCTGTGAGGAGAAGTAGATACTATGCCATTATTATGTGGGAATTCTATAGAACCCATCATGGATGCAAAGTAATGTAGTCGTGAAGCAGTCGAGCTTGTAACTCTATGGCTGTTGGGTGGAGCTGCGGCGCAGTTTGTTAAGCTCATGATTTCAGGGTTGTAAGTTCCCGTTTAATACGATACTGAGGTTTTAGGAAAGCCACTAAGGTGCCCCTTGTCAGCTTACCGTAGCAAAACGGATTTCCTCCTAGTAGAATCACATGGCAAAAAAAATTGCTTAGAAGATTCTGTTGAGTCCCATTGCCACTTATCATTTCCTAAATTTTTTGTTTTATCTATAATAGATTACATACTTGTGATATATTTTATGATATTTGTTATTTTGCAATGCCCATTTAAAAACCAAAAATTACAGTTTCAGTATTAAAATTTATTTTATGGCCTTTATTTCCTGAATTTGGTATTTGATATACCGATCAGCATACAGTTAGCGTTTGCCATCTCGACTGTTCGCTATCTCGAACTTCCAGTGTTTCGAACTATTTCGCTTGTCCCTTTGGAGGTCGAGATAGCGGATGTTAACTGTATTTGATATAATGTTCGAAATAGGAGAGAAATCAAAAGTAACCAAAATTTAACCAGCCCCTAGTTTTACCAGCCCTTTATTTCCTACTCCCTAAATAAAGGTGGATTTGGCGAACTGTGCCTGCAAAGAGCAGCGAAAAAGAGAGCCAAGAAAGTGGTGGTAGAGAAAATCGGAAACATGTTAAGTGATATTCAGTTAGTAGAGTCTCAAAGTTCCAAACGTTATAATGTTACTGGACAGGTGCCACTGTAAAGTGTCTTCCTCTATCCCACCACTATCTATTTGCTACTGCTAAATTTAGATAAGAGATCGAAGCTGCGCCCATAATGGACGGCCAAAACGGGGTTGATAGTGCAAACGTTGTAATGTCGCAATGGACAGGTGTTACTACAAAGTTTCTCCATCTATTCCACCACTGCTTTTTTCCTACTCGCTAATTTACATAAAATATCAAAACTGTGCCCGGAATGGACAGCAAAAAAAGACAGCCAAAACTGTAGCGATGCAGGAAAATGAAAGCGTCGTTGCCGATGCTACTGTCATGGGGTATCCGCGACTCAGCTAGAACGCTTAAGTTTCGTAACAGTCCTAGCGAATTAGTGCGATTGGGTCATTGTTGAGTGGCAGTGTTCTCTTTTCCTGTAGGCAACAGCATCCAATCTTTGCGAGAGCTTACTGTTATTGTGTACTTGACTATACTTGATAGCTACGGCTTCATGTTGGCCAAAACTCTTTATAATAGAAAACTCTTTACATAGATACTTGATTTCTATCGATAAGATGGCATTTGCTCATTCTGCTTGAGTCATAATATTAAACTATCTTTTTTTAGCGAGAAATTACGCTCCTTAGTTGTTACCTAGGTCGCATCCAACTGCTTCAGTGTCCATTTTAACTGTCTAACTGTATACTATCTTTCCGTAAACAGATACGACCGTTTAGAAAGGCGTATGTAAATCGACAAAAGGATAAGGAATTGCTGTACCTGTCCAAGTACATCAAACAAATCGCGCCCTTGAAGGACTTTTCTGTGCTGGATCACAGAAACTGGGAGAGGTAAGCGTACTCAAGTACATTCTAACTGCAGTTTTTTTTCGAAATAGACCTGCCGTAGGTGGTTTCGAGGGTCATTGACTTACCTTGAGCATCTCATGTGCCCACTGTCATCGTTTTCATCTACCCGCTTCGCCCTTTATTGTCGCCACTTATTCTACCATACTTTCCAACACTGTCTACGCCCTGCTTCTTAGTCCAAATTTTATATCTACTTAGCATGATCGCTAATCGAATCTTCATTGGAGTCGTTTCTCAAGCACATAATTTACTAGTTTTTATTTGGCCGATCTGCTCCCTGGGCGTAACTAAAGGACGGGATCTGCTTTTATGCGTTAGTCCTGCATTTACTAAGATTCGTATGGATACAGTGGCCGTGGCTTCCCTATCAAATCCTGCAAATGGACGCCATTTTGGTTGTACCAAATTATGAGGAGGGGCTGGACTATTTTGTGCTATGATTAGTGGATATGTCTGTGGTGCTGTCTTTTCCTCGATGCCGCAAGTTGCATAACCGTAGTTTCATTGCTGCCGCCATAATTTGCCGCGGTGGCTTGTACAAATTTAATACATTTGAAAGCAAAAGTAATTTGTGCCGACTTACGTTTTATTTACATATTATCAATGATACTCTGGTTTTAAGGTTGTAACAAGAGGAGTGAAGTTCTTCCATAAATGTCGTGCGAAAGATTGTGAATTTATTGGATTGTCATCTGTTCAATAGCAGATAACTTTAAGGCCGCCGAAATGATAGTGACCAGGAAACTTCATTGCATTTTGGTAAAGGTCGTGAAAGTTAAGTTCTTCCATATCCACGGCATGCCTGGTAGAACTTCGTGTCCGGAAAGGGAGTTTTACATGTAGGACAGTTCCAGGTCAGTGGGGAGGATCGGAAGAAAATATGTAATAGAATGTGTGCAATACTCATTTCCTTTTCCATCTGCTTCCGCGAGTGTGACGAGGTCATACAAAACGAAATGATGAGTTATGGATTAGGTACGTAGGAGTAGTTACGAGCCAATAAACGATATGTCTAGCAGTCCAATATTCTTATTGTTTGTAACGTTTCGTCACAAAGGCAAGATGTCAGAAAGTTGCCTGTTACTGGATCGTGACAGGAGTGATAGTTAGACAACATTTTGCTGACTAATGCTTTTTATACTTATGGTTTCTTAGATCTTTTCGAGGTACTCAATAGGACATGAAAAACTAGGGCGAAGTTTTTATGCGTGGGTTTAACTCACCATTAACAATAGACAAGGTATTTGATATAAGGGGTCTTAACTGCGGGGTTAGATACCTAAGAAGTAAGCGGAGAGAAGCCCATTGTTACTGTATACTACATACTAGCATGATAATGGTACTTTCGTTCCAACAACGTTCCTTAATCCACCTTTTCCTATTTTATATTTCGTCATGAAGGCGAAGAAAAGGAGAAGGAATCCAATTATGGCTACTGTACCTGTGTTTGGTAACTAGTGGCAACAAGCGGTAAACAAGACCATGATTAGGTACTGACTAACTAACAATCTTTGAACCCTTCCTAAAAGTCACTATTGTTGATAATGGCCACTGTTATAAGCTGTGACCTACGAAAACCGCACTTAACTTTAGGAATATTATCATAAAGAGCTGTCATTTGTACCAGCTGAAAACATTAATCAAAGCCCACGGCTCCCTTCGTGAGAAATGTAATTACAGAGAAACTAGTTATGCTGATTTTCTTTGTTCGATAGTTTCTCTTGCTGTGTAAGATTGAATTCATAAGTAGCTAATCTTTCCTCATGTGAAATATGTCATTAAACATAAGCTATCTGTTTGTCACAGTTTCTTAGTTTTCAAATGATATAACCTTATTCCGGGACAGATAACAGTATGGGGTATAGTAAAGAATGTATCGTTTACGTCATGAGAGGTTCTGCTTCTTTGCTCTTAATAGTCTATGAATCATGGAACAGAACAGCAACTTTTCTGTAACAGCAGTACAGGGTGGTGTGTGTGTGAAATATGTGTGACGGCTCACTCATTTTAATATCATCCAAACTTTCTCAAATTATGACCAGAAAATTGCCTTGCAGATAGTACATGTTGAGTTTTCATATTTTATGCAATTGATTTGTTTTTACATGTTTGATAAATTTTAGCATAGTATTAATTTTCATACGAGTCTTAAACCCTTGCCTTGGTACACCCATTTAGACCGAAACATGATATTTTGAGTATCAAAGGATATCAGGTTTCTATTCTACGTGAGTGTAAGAAAAGGGTAGCAGTTCTTGAAGTTCCTGCAGATAATTTGAAAGTATTTTTTGTACTTGAGCTTGCCCATATACAATAAAAACCGAAAATAAACCGCAATGTTGAAAACAAGTTTGAAAAGCTGAAAGGTGTCCGATGGAAAGAGATGTTGAAGACAATATTTTGCTAATCAGTGATTCTCATTCTGTTGCAACAAATTCACTACTTGTTGAGCCCTCTCCCCTCTTCTTAAAGTCGCGGTACTTACTGCTACGAGTGGAAGCACGGTACTGAAGATATCAACAATGGGATAACATCGGCCCCTCTTTAGACTTAAAAACCCCTCCTTTATTGAGAGTTAGTTTTTACTGATAGTTGGGTAAAACGGTGCGTTTGGTTGGCACCGATATCCCAGCTAAACATTGTAGTTGAGTGTTAAATACAATAGATGATATTAACTGTTAAATGGTTGCAGTATTTAAAAGGAATTCTCACAAACCAGAACCACGCTATGGTGTGAAGTGCTGTCATGGAATGACAGTTTTTCACGGTAAAAGTAGGAAATTCTGCTTCTTGTCATTCAGAGTGAGTGTGAGTGTACTTGATTCTTAGTGAGAATTTCTATCAACATACTCACTATTAAGAATTTTAACAGTATGCGTTATTGTTTAGTAACCAGTCGGCTGTAAATGGTATCAATTTCACTAGATTGCAGTAATTTAAAACGGTGCAGGATACGACATACAGAAGCCCAAGCAATTTATTAAGATCTGGTGACATTTCCTTCTGAAACATTCGACATTACCATTTCAGATCTTCTTTTTGTCAACAGTATAGAAGTGTGTTTAACCGTTCCCTAACTAATAATTTCGTAAATAACCATATTGTTTCCTGCGCCCGCTTTGCCCTGGCATGGACATTTGAGTATCATGGATTATACTGCATCAATTCTTTCTATCTGCAACCTTGCCAATTAATTCTTGATCTTTTTTCTACTTCCCACAGTTTCTCAACTCAATTTAACACGCGTAACGTCATATTCCTCTTGCCCTCTTCCCCGGTACTTGATATTTAATGGCGCTTCACTCTGTTCCTTCGTCCCGTGTGATATGTACAACAATATACTCTCATTCAATCTAACACAATCATTGGGCTCTCGGTTTACACATACGTTTACAGCGGTGTATCTTCATTTGATATCCTGTCAAAGTTGATTTAAAAAGGTTGAAATATCTTTTACTAGAGAGTGAATGTAGTCCTATTTCATGACATCTGGTTCCCATCCTTCAAAATGCCATATATCTTTCCAGGTTTGTTAAATTTTACCGTGCACACCAAAATATAGAAGGGCTTCGCTTGGTGTATAAAATGTGCGAGGAAGTGCAAATATGGAGGATTGTGCCTTAATTTAGTCACTCTTAAAGGAATGTGACTTTGAAACAACCCAAAGTGGTAAGTATGTAAAGCTCTGTTGTATGCCGTTGCTAGATTGTATGACATTGCATTTGGAGGTTGATGGTCCCATCTTCCCCGGTACACAAAGACCCGATGCTTGACAGAATAGAGAAACATGGAGGTAGTGATACTGCGAGGTGGAGGAAGGTCTCGCTCACAAGTAGTGGAACTGAGGGAGATAAGCAACAGTTACAATCAGAGAATGAACTGCCAAATTGTAAAGACAATTTCCTGTTAGTAGACTGTAAATGTAAGAACATGCTGTCAAATAAAGTGAGCATGTGCACTCACGGGCAAATTGTCAACAGAATTGAGATCATCAAGTGAATACGATTTCGTTGGTTGAATGAATAGACAGTAACCGATAACCTCATCCTTCAAAACAGAAGTGAGTGAGTTGCTGAGTACAGGAGTTTCTTGGTTTGTTTTACGTTCTCATTTTAGATGAACTGGAAATTTGATTTTTCTGGTATTTGTAAAGTAAATTTTTGGAGCAAAGTTTGGACTTCAAGATATCCAGCTGAGGAAGGTCAATCAATTTTGCTAAACTTGAATTTGAGCCACAGAAAGCTATATGACAGATTTTAGTTGAGTGTGTCACGAATTTGCCGATAGTCTTCTCAAATTTCGATGAAAAAATGTACGGATTCGGAAGTAAGTGCTCCAGGGTTATTTTTGGCATCCAACGAGGCGCAATTTGTAGACTAACAGGAAAAGGGCTCAAGACGGAGATGTGGAGAAGGGGGTAATAGCAACTGTTGTGAGGGGTTGCATAAACCAGACTTTCCTTGATGATGAAAAAAGGCAATACTGCATATTTGGTATTAAACGAGGATTTTCGATTTTAATGGGAGACTAAAGTAATTAAAAAGTTCTTCAGGGTATCGAATGATAAGGAGAGTAGGATTAGCTAGAGGGCTAGAGAAACGCAA
>JAAAKL020003196.1:0-23797 GCA_010016065.2 Carybdea cf. marsupialis auct. non (Linnaeus, 1758)
CAATCTTAATTAACAATTACTCCAGTTACCAAATCAACAGTTCAGAACTTGACCAGTCCTTGTCCCTTCTGTTAAAAATATAATAGGTCGTGTGTATTGTACGATCAATCAATTTTAAATGCTAATAATAAATTTTTTATTTTTTTTTAAACTTCAGTACCATTTATTTGCTTATTCTCATAATAATAATAATAATAATAATAATAATAATAATAACAACTAACAGTGCCCCTGTTGCAATTTGTGTCTAAGGTGCAGACGTACTGTGTCCCTTTGATTATGTGATCTTTTTGGGCAAACGTTATCGAAAATAAGGTCGGAAATCGAAAACGACCGGATGATAAATGTGACCACTTTTTTTGGAACACTTTACTTTCATATGTGGCATGGCAATGTTTGTGTTTTGCCTGGAAATAAATAAATACTTTAATGAGGCCAAAGGCTTCAAAATATTTCCGTCTGAATCTGCTTCAACAATTTGTGTAATTTTTTCACTCGCTAAACCTTCAAACGTCAACGTTAAGCCACGACGATAGACTCGTGTATTCTTCAAACTGCAAACATGAAATATGTGAGGGAGATCGATAAAATATCGCATCAAAGGCTTCTTTGTGAAAAGAAAAGATGCGAACTAGTAATTTTTTCTACATCGGATTGGAGACAATCAGTTAATCTGGCAACGGATAATCATTGTCAAAAAATGTAATTTTCTATGGATCGTATCATTTTAGTAAATCGAATAGATTTCATAATAAGTTACAAACGTAATTGATTTAACCTTAGGGATGATATTTCTATTGCGCCACCAGAATACTACATGTTTATGTCCTTTACCAATGACTATGTTTGATATGCGGAATAGGGAAATTACAGTACAGCAGTTTCACAGCAAAGCAGGAAGAACTAGACGTGTTAAAAACGATTCTTACTTAAATCAAAGTCATGCACTCCACAACACTCATCTTTGTTCTTCTTGTTTTTTTACATGCGTCAGCATTTGGTCCCTTTCCAAACTTGTCTCTTTTTGAAGGTGATGATAAAAAAAATTAATTGAAGAAGAACCCAACTTATCATCATAATGATCATCATGATCATGATCATCATCATGATCATCACCATCATCAGGTTTAGAGTTCTTCTCGGATCCTCCTGGCTCCTTCTTTTCAACTATCTCTATCAGACATTACTGTTGGCAAGTCTTCTAGCAGGCATCCGGAGTCATCTATCAGTTGGTCAATGTAGGTTCGAAGAGGCCTTCCAATTGATCTTTTGCCGTGTGTTGGCTGCCAGAGAAGGATGTCTCTTGCAAGTTCTGATTTGTTTCCTAACTCATGCATCGGTTTAAACAGTTTAATATCAATGTTGAGTGTTGTGAATGCACCTTATACATTGCCCCAAAATTAGAAATCCCCTTTGAAAATATTCATCCATGGAAAAATTTAGTATTGACCTTTGGTTTTTGTACTACAAAAATCTTACTTATTTTAAGTTTATTTTATCCTTACTAACCTGAAACCTTTAATAGAAACACCAGCAAATCCTTCTTTTTTACCGACAGCAGATATGACCTGCCAAAGAAAACGGAGACGGTAGTTATAGTAAAATAAGATTAAGTAAGTTATTGGTGGTATGAAAACCAAGAATAGAACGCAGCAGACAATTCATTCTGTTTGGTTGAAAAAGCCTTTTTTCGAATGACACTCATCAGAACCTACAATGTCATCAATACATGTGCGACAGATCATACGGTTGACTAACTTAACCAAACAGACGTACACGGTAACACAATTAGAACAACTGAACATGTAAAACAAACTCTTTTTGGCGGCACAAGTTGGGTTTGGAAAGTTTAATGTGAACAGCTTCCAAAACCCTTTGCCTTTGCATTAAATATTGCGAGAAAAAGACAACAAATTGATAACATAAGAACGATTATAAATACATGGATTATAATCGTGTTTCTCTTAGCCTATATACTTTAAATCCATAATTGCTGTCATCACCACAGCCACATTTATTGGTACAATTATATCTACCGGCAATGTCATCATTTTATCATCCTCATTGTCATCATTATCACTATTACCGCAAGCCCTATTGTTCTTTTATCATCGTTATAACAGCATCAATATTATTATTATCATCGTCGTTATCATCACCATCGTCAGTACAATCTTCATCATCATCATAACCACAATTATCATAAGAATCATCATCATCATCATCATCATCATCATCATTCTCGTCGCTAACATCTTTGCCGTCATTTTGATCACAATCCTTATAATCATCATAAATCATCATAACCACAATTATCATCATCATCATCATCATGGTAATCATCATTCTTATCGCTAACATCTTTGCCATCAAGTTGAACATAACAGTTGACATAATTATCATCATAATTGACAGTTTATCGTCATTGTCAACATCATTATTTCCAGCTGTATTTTGGTTTTGCCACCACCATTACAACCATCACCATAATGAGCAGCCACAGTAGATGCATCATCCCTCTTACAAAGCTTGGTCTGTTCTGCATCACTTGGCCATTTTCTTACCTCCTCCTTCATCCAGGATCCCTTCATAAAATAATTCAAAGCTAATTATCTCTTTCCGTATTGTGTTAGGTTATGTCATCGAACGTTCACCACACGAGCATTTTTGTACATTTTGAAAAGCAACACATCTACTGCGGTTTAGGTCGTTTCAAATAGAGAAATCAAAATTTTTGTAATCTTTGGGCTATTTTGTAGCTTCACGCGAGGACTCTTCGTGGGCATCTAATCTGCACACTCACAAATTTTTTTGGTCGCCTTAGCTCTGCGTGTTGAGTTTTCTAAAGGTGATGATAATAAATGAACATCAATCATTTACTTTGAAAACTTTCCCACCTATAAAATGGCGGAAGCAAAGAAGACATCTAGGTATTTGGGAAGGCCAAAAGTAACCAAGCCAATCAAGACACAATTTTGGCTTCGTTGACAATTTTAACCTCGAGTTGCTCTCTCCTGGTGTCGGATACAGTTATACGATCACATATCATGGACGTGAGAATTCACAAAGAAATGAACTATTGCCGTACGTCGAGGATTCCGCCTTGATATTTACCAGTTTCACGTATCTCACCAACTTGCAGAAGGTGGAATCATCTTCTTGTATTCCAGTCTTTATACATATTGCTATTCAAGACAACAATTGCGAACCAAAAGGCTGGTTATTGCTCTGTTTAACTAACAAATCAGTTATTTTCTATTGCATTATTATATTAATATTATTGAAATTTCGTTATTCTTGTGATTGCTGTCCTTTAGGGTGAGGTTTTGATGGGCGTCAACAAAAACGACGTACTACATGTCCATTAATAAAAGAAAGGTCTTCTAAGAGATATATGTTAGTTTACGTCTGTATCCTCTTGCCAACTTCTATTTGAACCTCAACAATTTTCAAACTTTTATCTCTCTCTCCTTTTCTTATTTGATTATCGTGACCCAAGTTAAAACGAGTTAGTCACAATTTTTCAGTTTACAAGAAAATGACCCTTCCATATTCACTACTACTGAAATATTTCCCTACAAGGAGATGCAAACATGAAGGTAACTAACCAGTAGCAATCTTGCCAACTCCCAACATTCGGATTCTCCAGATATTCTGTACACATCACTTACTGATTTTACGCTTAGCAGATACTAATACAATGTAAAGTACGGTAGCCTTTCATGACCCACCAGTCACAGGTCAACAGAATAATGCAGGTGTGGGGTGTGACCTATCATTGATATGGCAAATACCTCAATATACGTGCTCTAGGTGCACCGGAACGTAGTTTGAACAAAAATGATATCAGAAGATTAAGTTCATCTGTTAAAAGAATGATCGTTTGATGTGCATTATGGAAACTGATGGGAAAACAAATATTGATGATCAACAACTGGGGTCCAGTCTCCTAACAACCCCTTTTATCTAAGCCTGCGTATCTGTGTAACCATCGTTGTAGTCATTATTGGCCGTATATACATTGGCCCTTACTCTTTTAATCTTGTAGGAGAGGCCACACATCCTGTACAAAACGGTGTATCAAACCTGACTCTCTCTTCGCCTATTCTTCTATTAGATATACCAACCATGGCATCGAGTAACAAAACTAATAAATGAATTCTTCAATAAAAATATCATTTATTTCAGTAACCTCTCACCAAAATATGCACAAATAATTATAAGAAAATACTCAATTATATAAAATTATGAGGAAGTGAAACAAATAATAAGAAAATCACAAAAGAATTGATTTGTAAAGGGATGAGCTGCTCATTTAAATTAATAACGGATCAGTTGATATGTAAATTGATCAAACTACCAATAAGCCAGAAGTTGGTGCAACTATAAAGCCAATGAAATTAAGCAAGTGATCGTTCCAAAGATAAGTCCATTAATAAGTGGATAAGCACATAAATGTATTGATAAACAAATAGGCTACTAAATAGCAAGCTATTTGTTCAACAGTCTTCGACCTGTAAAAAAACCTGATCCGCTGAAAACCTGATCTTTCCTTTAACTCAACAGATATTTAATGTCTTAACAATCAATACAGAGTACTCACCACTTCCCTTACTTCTTGTTCCAGTTGTTTATATGCAGCTGATTCAAACTTCGATAAATTTGTAGTAAAATTCCTGTTTTGAATCGTAAACTGCATACTAAATGCTAAATTATTGGTAACTGTAGGGGGCACTGTATTTATGCTACTCGGAATTGATATTCTACTTGTTCTCGAAGGCTGTACCAGTGGCGTCGATATTTCTAGTGACGTATACATTACTGTTGCAGTTACGTTTAATAACGCTGTGCTACGGTATGCCCCTGTATCAACAGTACGTCCGACCAGCTGCTCAGTTGTGTTCACTGAGGTTTCATCACGGCTACTTCTAGCATACACGAAAGATGATTTTGAAGTCGTACTTTCTGTTGAAAATATGATCTGTTCTTCCGTTACAGAAGGTAAAGTTTTAAAACTTGGATATACTGAGAAGCTTGATTTTGGTGTCTTACTTGAAGTGACCGAAATACCTGAAGCAGCTCTCAAAGTTGATACAATCTGAGCTGCTATAAGCAGCGACGTGCTATAGGATACATTTCCTTCCGTCATTTTCATTCTAGAGACTGACTTTGTTGGAATCGAAGAACTGAATGTGGAAGAATTCAGAAGCGTTCTTTGTTTGTACTCACTAAACGATGTTCCATGTACAGAATATTTTAATAGTGTGACAGATCGGTCTGTTTCGGTTAATAAGTTTGTCAACCTCGAGGATTGTTGTATACCAGAGCTACTACCTGTAAAAGTTGAAGTAACGGGAATCTGTAATTGGGAGAAATTGATATGTGTGCGAATGGATGTAAGTGATGACGATATAGTACTGATGGTGTGATGAATAATCGATTTGTCATCGGTCACCAGCTGCTCCACCATTGACCGAGTCTGGATGTTTTGGGTTGCAAGTGGCGGTATTGATGTTTTTGGGCTATATTCGGCCGAGGTAGTTTTCATAGTAGAGGAGGCAATCAACTGAACAGTGGAAGACTTTTCTAAGAGTGTAGAAAGGTAGATAGAAATATTTACAGAAGAACCACTTGTTGATTTTATCGCAGATGTTTTCGATATCGATGAGGAGACAGTGTAAGAAGTTGTGACCTCGCTGGGAGACAAAGACTTGGTACTTGGTGTTACAAATCTAGACTGCCCTTGTGAACTTGAATACACTGATATCATATTTGACAAAAGTTGACTACTGGTTGTTGGTATCTCAACAGAGGTGTTTTGTCCCATGAGAGTAAATTTAACATTTGAATGATTAGACCTCGAAGTCCCAAAAGATGACACAACTGTTATCGTAGAATGATTCATTACTTTCGTAGAGTAAGAAATATCTACGTTATGTGATTGATATTCAGTCCTGTTTCTAGAATGCAAGTTCGAAGCAAAACTGTTGTTTAATACTAGCGGAGAAATAATTGTAGTTCTTGCCGAAGAATGCAAAAGTTGTGTAGTGGATGGAGTATTTTGAACGTAATTTGCACTGGTACTTTTAAAAGTTGTACTGTTAGAAAAGATCATAGAGTCAAGAGATAAGAACTTTGAACTATGGGTAGTTATCTCGGAAGTAGATTTGGATCTCAATGTGAACGGAAGCAACGGTTGGTGAGTTTCTCTAATGACGGTTGTTACATTCGATACTATGTTTGTTGGACTAAGGAAAGGTGTTTCAGCAACTGTATAATTTGTGAACGTGCTCCAACTACTTTCACTGGGTAAAAAAACACTTGAAACAGGTAAACCATTGTTAGTGAACATTCCTGAATAAACACTAGATAGGATTGAGCGATGTGGCGTACTTATGCTGAGCGCCATTAACTGTGTTGTTGTGTATGTATTAATAGTACCACTAGATTTAGTGGGGCCTCCAGAATTGTCTAATGTGGAGATTAAGGTGTTTGTAGATTTATCCGTTGATAAACCAACTAAATATATTGAAGTGTCATATCGTGTTGTATGAGATGCAGAGGTTGAAATGCTCTCCGTTGTCAATTGCAACTGTTTGAGGAAGACTAACCAAAGTAAGATATGTACACCTAAAGAAAAGAGGAAAGAAAACATGCTATTAGTATAACAGGCGTAAACGTTTTGGGATTCTTCATTCAAGGGGTAAGCTATAGGAGTAAAACAACTTGTACACTATATTAATGCATGGCTTACAGACGATTCAAAAAAGAAAAATTTAAAATTTAAGAAGAGCAGAGAGAAAAGTTTCTTCTTACTAACTTATCTTTACAAATTCTACAACAGGAATTCAATTTACAATGGTAGCCCTAAGGTTTACTCAACTTTGCGTCCTTACAGGGTCGATAAAAGGAGAACCAGCAACGCAAAGGAAGTGGTCAAAATTTGACCAGACATAAGAGTAGCGCTCATCCATAACATAAATGTAGTAGTGGCTAAAGAGAGTCAAGTTTTCATGTTGGAGCTAGCCACTGATAACCTTTATCTTCTTTTGCATAGACTTTTTAAATGCAAGTGTACTGTTGATATACAGAATACAATTGGCCTCTCCCAAAATGCACTTTTCCCTGGTTTCCGTCTTTCTAACTTTCGACTCAGCTGAGGATGTGACATACAAGTTTCCTTAAACGGTAGCGCTTTGTTATCGGGGCTGTTTCTATTGTGGTAATAATTTCTCATCAAGGTAAAAATGTGGATTTTGTAGAATAACTAAAGTGGTTATTGTCCAGCGATTAAGTAGCTTTTCTGAGTTTTGTTTATGTCTTACTCTACTCTTGCCCCATCCAAGTTTCTATCCTCCCATCCTTCTTACTCCTCCTCTTTCCAGTCCTCATTTGCACTGCTTTGATTTTCTGAAGCGGAAGCATAGAATACCGTGGCCTATACTTTTTTCATTTACAACTATGAAGGAAGAATGACAACCTGTTCTTGTACCTTTATGCGACTTTCACTACTTGTTCTTCGCCAGACTTTCACCAAAAAAGTTTCACCAATTTACTTTATTTACGGGTGATGCTTTTATAACCTCAAAAAAATTAACAAAGACTGAAAAAATTAAGGAAAAGTAAGAAAAAGAATAAGAAAGTTAGAAGAAATTTCTTAATTCTCGAAAAGTATAAAATCTGTGTATGGAAGCAAAAGTAGGTAGTGATTATTACTAGGACGAAACCTTCTCCGTTCGTAAGAAAATCGGAGTTTTAAATCTGAAGACCAACGTACACTATGAGAATTCTATCTCTTCCTCGAATATATATTTCCATGAAGTATATTATTAAATATTACCTGATGGAGTCATTATTAGGGCCGTATGCTTGTTCCAAATCACCTCGTCAAATATCGTCTTTTTTATAAAATATCATTATTGTTATTATGATTTTTCTGGAAGTAGTCGACTTTTTTTTCTTCTTTTTTTTTCTCTTTCTTTTTTTTAACTCTATTTATTGCTTTTCGTTGTTGTTGTTGTTGTTACTGTTGCTGTTGTATGTAAGACATTTATGTAAGCTACATATATCATAATTAGGAACGGATATACTTATTGTAGCGACTATCCTGCTATGTAATCATGTAAAGGGAAATATATTGAAGAAGTTTAAAAAATTATTATTATCATTATTATTATTCAGTTTACTCTTGTGTTTTTAGGTAATTTTGTTGCTTGTCGTGGCTTTTGTCGTTTTGTTGTTGTTCTTGGTTGTTTTGGGGCTGTTTTTATCGATAACTCCTCTATACCTAATCCTTCTGCCCCATGTATCATACCAGGAGAGAATAGCAGGTACTTGTGTAACAATAAAGGCACTAGGTGTTTCCATATTATTATTACCAAGCGCCATCCAGAATAGAGGATTTGAAAATGTCAAAGTTGCAGTGATACTACAGAAAATTGCTAATGTCTCTACCGGGTTTCAGACACGACCCACGCAATGACAGCATGTTGCTTTACCAATTTAGATATTCACTCTCGAAGGCAAAAGCATGTTTATCGATGTTTACTAAAGAAGGAAGAATTTGTTTACAGGAAGACAACCGAGGAAGCTGATGGATAGCACTCTCTTGTTATCTTTAGGTGGTTATGAATAGATATCCTCAAATCCTTTTCATTTCCTCCTCAAACGCCTTCTATCATGTTCCTTCTTTCATATTCCTTTTTCTTTCAAATCTGGTTTACTAGCAGCAGGTAGACTTCTTTCAAATCAGTGACGGAGGAACGGGGGGGCAGGGGAGTCATGCTCCCAAAGATTTGCCTAATCTCTCTTTTTTCTGTGACCACTTTTTTAGCTTTTTAAAAATTGAAATTGATTGCGACAGACATTATGTCACATTCATAGCAAAATATGCATCAATCAAGTTTAACAAAAGAACAATGAAGAATCGTATACTTTAATCAAATTGGGTTGTTAGACTGTATTAGGTCAATGGATAATGTCATCACGAAATTGTTTTATCTGCTAAAATTGATCAATTGTTACATCTCACGAAACACACCTTTCCACACAATGATCAAGGGCACCTTAGTGGAACTTTGGAAAGCTTTTACTTCAAAACTTTAAATTTGAACCAAGCCTACTTTGCCCCCAACCTGCTTTACCTTCCCCCGTCCCTGCAAATGCCGTTTACATTACTCAAGTAAGCTGGAATAGTTTGGAAACTAAAAGTAGGAGCTAAAAGAATAACAGAGAAACAAAAAATCCTGGACCTCCGGTTTTTTGGTTTTGATCAAGAGTTAAATAACTCTACACTAAAGCACAATTTCAAGGAACGGAATATGAAAGTGTGATATTTTGTAAGAAAACTGGGCAAAAGTTGCTGCGCAACATAAGAACCAATGTTCTTTGGGTTTGCTTCGTGACATTGTCAGCATTGCATAGATCCCTCCAGATCTCTTTTTTTCTATATTGGTTCTGGATATGCTACAGGATAATCTAAATTGTAGTTTACATCGCCCTGATGCAGTTTTAATATATCCAATCAGAGAATTTCCCGAATATAAATCATTAAGAGTTTTGCTTCCGTTACAACAACAACGCTGAAAGTAGGTATTTTCTTGCTTATCTAAAACTTCTAAACTTAAAAAGGCACAAAGAGTGTGAATAAAAATCTCCGATTGAAAACAGCAACCACTCTCTTTATTTAATGAAAGCATAACGTCCTTGGCTAAAAATTAAAAGAAAACTAATTTAGCGTGTGAAAAGGATATCAAATGGTTCACATGCCTACAAGGGATGCTTTAACAACCAAGAAATTGTTTGCAATAAACAAATAAACAGAACGTTCAAAAAAAGAAATCCCTTTGCATTGAGATGTCTTTAATTATGTAGCACAGAAAGTCTTCAGTGGGACGATTGATACAAGACATTTATGCTTTATATATGTATTTATATGGAGCTAAGCTTTTTATTTGTCTTCTCTGCTCTATATAAGATGAAGAACAGAGGACAAACCATAAGAACAATCAAATAACTGTTAGTCCTACACCGAGAGCTGATAAACTATTCCAAGTACTGAAAGCAATACACAAAAGAACATTTTAGAAACTACAGGAAAACGAATTTAAGCATGTTGTCATTCTTGCAATTTTTTAAATTCGATAAATTTACTATTGGCCTTTATAACAAAGTTTAGACCTCATCTTAATGGTTCCATTTACTGCTCATAGATGATAGATGTAATTTGGCTTGAAATGAGCCCACCAAATGTAAACAATTGGCTCGTGAATAAGCTAGCTTATTTTGAATAGTGGACAGAGGGTGGGCGGGGGTCAACCGTCACATAAAAGAACCTTGACAAGCGTTTTACGCAATCTAGATGTTTGGAGGTGGATCCCGGTACACCTTCAATACTGGGTATGCAAACCTCTAACACCAACAACACCCTCACCCCCTGTTATATATTAAGACTAAGATGTTGAACACAAAGTTCACCACACGAAGTTTCAAGTCTGAATCTAGTTCTAATATTGAGCTATGCGGTTAAATAGTAAAGTAGGAAATCAAGTATTACATAAGCATAATACATAAGCATAATAATTTCGTATGCACCACCACGCACCACCACCACCGCCTTCAAAGATTCACGCTTTTGCTGTTGTTTGTATGCAAATACTGTACGAAACGCTCACTGGATTTGGGAGCGTGCCATCGCAGTTTCAGGCAAGGGATATAATACACCAACAACCGTCCGTAAGCATAGGAAAAGCAAATTTAATCACTTTATCCATTCTACATGAAATCTTGCCTTTGTTTTCTTTCATTTGGGCCTCTGAAAATGTCATCAACCATGTCATAAACTATCTCATTCAAGCCAATATAAATGGTTGGTAACTTGCTTTCCTTAAAGGCGCATGATATGTTGCCTATTAATAGACGCTTGCTATTAAGACCCTCTGGTTACAGTTGTGATCTAATAAATTTATAATGACAGGTTCGTACATTATATGAAAAGGCAAGGTATTACATCACTTCTAAAAGCTGTGATCACAAAATTTCTCTCTGCTTTATGTAAGCAAATAACTCGCCGAACATGCACAAAGAGCAAGGACATAAATAAGAAGTAAGTTAATACGTAGCTTCAAATGACCCGCATTTACCTTTTTCCGCTAGCATTTTGAAAAGCAGATGAAGTTACACTGCTCAAAGTAATCCATACAGTATATTTCTCAAAGCATCTTTGTACGTTTAAAATTGATATGAATGAGCTGAAGATATTTAAAGCAAATTGTATAGACTCCCAACTACACGTTTCTGCACTCGTCACCATGGATAAGTGAACTTTATAGATTGTTCTTAATTAAGTTAATAAGAAACAGGTGATTGTATTGTGTGACAGACGCTTGATCGACTAAATAACTTACAAGGTGATAGAGTCCTTACTCTGTATATAGGAGCTTGTCATGTTTGAAATTGTGTGGTTAAATCTGACATACAGTACAGCATGGTCGAAGATAATGGAAGGGGATAGTAATGACGAATATACAGACATGGATACTTGTCACTCAATCACTTGGATACTTCATATTATTTTCTCATAAAAATTTCTTTGAAGTTTCTGAAAGCAAATGAGTGGATGAGGTTTCCAGTTCGCGAATGTTTACGAACAAATGGATAAAAGATCGTTTGATATACGAGGGCGTACACGGAAGATGCCGTAGCTACAACGCAGGTCTAACAGTTCGACAAGTTCCACCATATCTCGTAATATACTTGGGTCAGAGTGTTTGATAGCTTACACAAAATGCCTATCTTGATGTCACTCATGGCCTTTCAGGAAGACGAATTGTAACTATGTGAAGTACAAGATAAGTTTACTATTTAGTGAACAGAAGGTGTTAACTTACAATTGCTGAACTAAGAGGTTGTTTTACTTGCTAAACATTTTTGCCCCTTTTAAATTGCTACTTCGCAATGAGCAAGATGCACCTCTGAATATCTCCTTAGATGAAATGCGGGAATTCTGTCCTTTATTTTAGTGAAGCCTAAATCACCATTCTTGGATGAGCGGGAACACTTTACTGAGAGTGAGGTTAATGGATCATTTAAACTCTGAGTAATCGTGGCTCTATTCTGTTCCCCAGGCTACTCTTAACAGGTGAACAAATAGACTGCTGATCTGTTTAATCATTTTTGTAGGACGATCTAAGAACTGCCAAGTTAACTAACCTTTAACGGGTTCTAGGTAATACCGATCTCACGGTCGCCTTTTGTAAACAAATGTCCTCGCGTTGCATCAACTCCTTCACTGCCTTTGGTAGAGTAAAGTTTCTTTGTTAGCAAATAATAGACAAGTAAGAGCTAAAAGTATTACTTCTGGAAAAGTTAAACACGACTTGGTTAGAACAGTAAACAGACTTCAAATTTTTGATGGTAAGTTGAAGCTTCTTCTCATAGCTTCTTATACAATTTTGTTGCTGTTCCATTTGACCTATCACAAACAAGGTCATGACTCAAATAACCTTTTGCTTTACACCAGGGGTTTTCAACCTTTTCCAGCAATGTCCCAATTTTTGGGTTAATGAAAAGTTTGCGTCCCCCATTTCATTTCAAATAATGACTAATCATAACTGTCGAATAGAATACATAACATTTTTTTGGCCATTAAATGATGTTCGCGTCCCCCAAAATTTTTCGATGTCCCCAGCTTGGGGACGCGACCCCAAGGTTAGAAACCCCTGCTTTACACAGACGTAAGACAGATGGAGAATAAGATCGCGGATGGAACATATTAGCATACTTTGACTAAGAATTGTCCTATGTCCCTTAACTTACACTACACTTCTATTTATTCTCCACAACGATCCCGGAAAATTGCCACTAAGGTTTAAAAGTGCTTTTACGCTTCTTCCTGCATAAAAAACTTTAATAATCAGCCAATAAATTTTAACTCTAAATGTTATTAAAATGTTGAACATTTACATTTTTGCTGATTATAAAAATGCCACGAAAAAGTTCGGCTAGTTTTCAGTCACTAGGCGGCCATACAGCTGGCATTGAATGTTTGATACCGGAAACGTGGCTGAAAAAAATCCTATGTATGGTGGCAGCCTCCCTTCCCCTTGAAGAGTTGCCTCATTACCTTAAGAACACATTTTGTGCTTTTCATTAAAACGTTTGCCTATATAATATTACATTGCCATCTTTCGGATGATTGTGGCAACTAGTTGATTTACGTAATCCTGCATAGATCGCATCTGAAAGATCAGTTTATCTCTTATAAGTGGAGTAAGGGGAGCATAAGCTTGATAGTCAATTATTGACATGGTTGCAAATCCATTTATAATCAGTTGCGAAGGATCCAAATCCGATATTGTTATTATCACGGAGCTATAAAGAGCAGACACTTCAAAGCTCTATCAAGAGATAATTGGCACTATAGGAGATAATTGGCACTTTAGATTGCGGCTATAATTCAAAGCACAAAATAAGCATTTTCTTGCTCCCTTTCATGTAAGTAAAAGGCACCTATTTAGTGAAAAAGTTCAAAAGTAAAACTCGAAGACAAAAAGAGGGTTGAAAGGGAAACATCATTGATTGTACAAAGAAATCGTGTAATTGACATTCACGTCACAAAATGAATAATTGCATTATGGAAAACACAAGTTCCCCTTTTCTCTCTGAAGATTTACGTAATTGTAGCCTAAATTTCCAATGAAACGCCGACTTAGTCTGACAAGAGCATATGAAATTTACTGATTCCAGAAATTTTAAGTGTAATGATTATACTTGAATAAATTATTCGTGCTGCAGAATTTGAAAATACCAAAAATAATAGGCTTCATAGGATCTGAAAGCTTTTTCGATACACTCGTAAGAGATACACGTTGTTCTAAATTGAAATGTAGAAAAACCTGGGTTGATAATGACTTCTGGTAAGGAGAGAACAAAGAATTCTGCATACAAACGGTGGCAGTATCATGAAGTAATAGGAATTCATGGAGAAAATAACGAGCACGATGAAATTACAAAACATTTTTGTTCAATACAAATTCCTTTTGCCGGCACAATGCAGGAGAACGCTTATCGATAGAGACTGCCTCTAAAACTTTAAGGTGAAAAGCCGAGCGAGCCCTGTGTATAATACTGAAACGGTGGTTATTGTATGTCGCAGCGCAAGCTGGGTTAAACAACAGATGGTCACCTATTGAAGACCTATTTACGATGCTGTTGTTGTTCTTTCTCCCGTTTGTGTGTGACATTTGGATGGGTTATTTCTGATGATAGCAGGGACATGCTGAATAATTCTGTCTATAAGGCGTTGGCTCGTCCTACCTACGTATTCGGCATCGCACTGACACTTATATAAATATACTACATCACTAACATTATGGATAGGCAGGCGGTCTTTGACCGGTGAGCTTACAATGATAGTATAATATAGATAATGATAAATTTTCGACAAGTCAATGCAGTTAGCAAATGGTAAAATATTTTACTGATAAAACTACAAACGGAGAGGTGCAAGAACATAAAACAAAAGCCAAGTATGTCATAGGGCAAGAAACCTCTTATGCAAAAAAATTAAATACCATCATCAAGCAAGCCTGATTTAAAGTGTGGTAGTGCCGATAAGAGATGAATCGGTAAAGTCAAGAGACAGAAAGGACGTTAACATCATTATCTGTCACTGGAGTGGACAGGTGACTTCTCAAATAGCACCAAAGGTTGACGCCAAGTATTTAAAGTGATGTTTAAATTAAGTTAACTGAAGAGTTCGTTTTTTCTGTAACAGGGTCGCGCAAAAAGATAGAAGTTCTTTAATTTTATATGCGAACACTTTTGTTCGGTTGGAATACGATTACATTTTGTACTTGAGTGCTAAAATGGAAACACATTTGGACTGACGTAGCAACCTTGTATTTCTATTCTTTACTCGACAGTGAAAGAACGTCAAGCAGCTATTAATATTTACTCAAGAACTATCAAAATCATACAATCGTATCCTCTTAGGAAAACTCGGAAGATTTTAAAGCCAATTTTAGTCATAAATACAACTGATATTATACCAGAAAAGTGGTTCCCAGGCCTAAAATAAATAAAGACTTAAAACCAATCAACGACTGTCAAAAGAAAATATCAACCATCTCAAGTTGATTAACATTCAGAAAGAGTACACGAACAACAGAGATCTTTGTAGCTGTTCCTTAGAGGTGCTTAAAAAGATGAGAAGGGAGACAGAATATTTATAGAAATTTATTAAACCCAATACAACTCTGCTTGTAGAAAAAGGGAAGTGTCTACTTAATCAAGTGTGATCGTTGGAAATTGCACTCAATTGTTAAATTTTTTGTACTCTAAAATGTTTCTTTACGTTATAAAATCCACATTTTCATTTATAAATATGCATTTTATTAATAACTGTATATGTTTTACGTGTATCACTGAAACATTTTAAAACTACCCTTGAAAATTGTTCACAGAAAGAACTCCTCTGGGCTGACTTTCATGTTGAAAAACAAGTGTGGCAGCTACTACAACCAACAAAAGCACTTTGTCATTGGATTTGAATGTTAATATGGCTTGCAAGGAGGACAGGATGACTTAAGTATTATTATTATTATTTCAACTGATATCTTAAAGAGGAAGGGGTAAAAAGTGTAACAGCGATTTTCACGTTAAACTGAAGACAGCCCTGTAAAATGTGCTGTCTATTTAGGCAGAGAATGTCGTGAAATAATATTGAAAGATATCAAGACTTTATGAATCATAGAAGATAAACATATAAATCATAAGACTTCAAGTTCAAGCTCTTTGATTGCGGCATAATCTCTTTTACTGTCTATATTACCAATACGTAAGCTGTAACATAGAGGATAACACAAGCGATAAACGTCTTTACTATCAATGTTGCAGTATGGTGTTAAATGTGTCAAAGATCCAATCTGATGTTATCCAAACTTAGTTATTTTGCGTTTTGAAGGATTTGGTTAGAGGGGAGGGGAGTTGACTCAAATGCGGAGGGAAAGTGTGACGTCACGATTTTGAAAAACGTTTTGAATTATGGTACAAGCCCATTTTCAGATTGCCCTCTTAGTAAGAACGTTAATGGCCAAATTGAGAGAGTTGCCCTTTTCTAACACCAAGATATCACTTTTCAGAGTTTTCGACCTCTCTAACAAAATCTTATTATTTAATGCTGGATCCTAACTTAAGGATAAAAGGAATTTTAACAGAGTTTTGACCAGAGTCTTTTGAAATTTAAACGCCTCGTCATTAAATACTATACACATTACAGGTCTGGTAATTTGAGATAGAGCCTATTCTAGGGTTGCCTTTAGATATCTGGAGTCAAATCTTACTATTTCCAAAATTTTTAAGTTGTGACGTCATCATTTTCCTTCCGCATACATCTGCGAATATTAGTCTCTTAAATCTAAAATCTAAATTGTTTGTTAATTCATCCATTTAACATTGAAAAATAGCTCTGTTTTTTGAATTTCAGGCTATGGAATTTAATGGAGCCGGAAGTTTGATCAGTACGTGCACATCATTCAAAAATTGATTGTTTATATATCGTGGACTATAAAATTTAAAATAAACCATTTAGTGTTTAAAGAATGACAAATATAAAGGTTAGAGTCAAGACTTCGTTTACGTGCAATGTATAGAATCTATGGTAAAAAAGGCTTATTCCAACTGGTTTTATGCGTAGGAAGTCTTTTGTAAGTGAACCTTCGTAGAGAGTTTTTACGACGGCATCACAAGAAATAACTTTATTCGTAGAGGGTACTTACCACGGCAGATTTTTGAACAAGCATCTTTTCAAAAAGATCGGTTAAGTCTTGGTTACGCCATTGGCCTACTAATCCTCCGCTGCCTACCTCTTTGCAAAAAACCTCTAGGCAGGATAAATTTGTTAAGGATCAATTTAACACATCCATATACAGGTTACAATTTCTCACTTATGAAGGCTTAGTCCATTCTATTCTCGTGTTCCGCTTTTTACATTCGTTGCCATTATTTCTCCAAGTCATTCATTCAGCCACCCTTACAATTAAGATTTAAATTAGTGTCCCGTGATAACCAGTTTATAGTGTCTCCGCCTGTAAAGTTTGAGGCAACTCTGAAGGAGGCTGGCTTCACTAGCCGAAATGTAATATTGTTTTTGAGTACAAAATACGCTG
This sequence comes from Carybdea cf. marsupialis auct. non (Linnaeus, 1758), assembly GCA_010016065.2. Taxonomy (NCBI): domain Eukaryota; kingdom Metazoa; phylum Cnidaria; class Cubozoa; order Carybdeida; family Carybdeidae; genus Carybdea; species Carybdea cf. marsupialis auct. non (Linnaeus, 1758). The sequence goes on from JAAAKL020003196.1 coordinate 17,169, forward strand.
TTTTGTTAACTCTCTTTTCAGACTGAGTCATGTTTTTATTCAGAGTTAATAAAACAATTTAACCAGTCGACTTTAATGATCGGCTATTAATGTAAACTCCCCGTGAAAAGATAAACGGTCGACGAAAACAATAGCTTTTAAAGAGTTAGAACAGACAATTTAAACCCATCCAGACTAGGTTATTTTGTGATTCCTTGGACTGGGAGGTGGGGTCTAGTAGGTCACCGACTATATTTATTGCTAATAACTCTGTGAATATTTATCACCAACGTATGACAACAGGTAAGATTCTTACTTCATCTATTAGCTCTAGAGATATCCGGAAAGATATACAGAAATTTAAAATAAACAACTTATACCCATCCAGACTACGTTATTTAGGGATTCCTTGGACTGGGAGGTGGGGTCTAGTAAGCCACCGACTATATTTACTTCCAATAACTCTGTGAACATTTTTCACCTACGTGTAACAACGTACAAAAAATTTATACAGAAAAATGAATCATTAAAAATGAATGGGTTGACGTGATCGAAGGAAAACCGAGAGATAAACATACAACTATAATTTACATAAAAGGAACACTTAGAGGAAATCATTAAAGACTTAAAGAAATTAAAAAAACACGAGGTTCTGATGTTAAAGGAACTACTTACAGTAACATAGAAAAGTTATGTAGTCACGATCAATAAACTGTGACGTCCACGCGATTTACAAAGTCACGACACTGTTAGAGGATCCATGGCTAGAATATCGTTAATGCTCGTGGCTTAAAATAGCTTTTATGTATTTTGCTGTTTTTCTAGATACGAAATACGGAAGTGAATGCAAAGGATATTGCAAATTTCACTGGCAATGTACATGGTTTGCTGCCCCAAACGGATGTAATTTTGGATGTTTTTGTCAATAGACCTTTTGTGCCGTTTCTGAGTGGCTCTTTGCAAGGATCTTCAAGCGTAATTTAAAAGTCATCCTGAACAAGTTGCAGGAAATGAGAAAAAATGAAAACGAGATATTCGCATAGTATAGAGATATCCACAATGATATAGAGATATTCGGAAAGATATGGAGATATACCGAAAGATATGGAGATATTCACAAAGGTATAGAGATATTCGGAAAGATATCGAGATATTCACATAGATAAAGAAACATTCACAAAGATATACAGATATCCGCAAAGATATACAGATATCCGCAAAGACATAGAGAAATTCGGAAAGATATGGAGATATACCGAAAGATATGGAGATATTCACAAAGGTATAGGGATATTCGGAAAGATATAGAGATATCCACAAAGATATGGAGATATACGGAAAGATATAGAGATATGTGGAAAGATATAGAGATATTCGGAAAGATATGGAGACATAGGGAAAGATATTGAGATATTCAGAAAGATATGGAGATATTCGGAAAGGTATAGGTATATATTTTTAATAGTTAAAGGACAGGACCGGAGTAAAAGTAGAGTTTAAAACATTGGGAAACTGTAGGAATCATACCTATTACAGAGCAGGATTTTTTAGGCTCTTTAATTCTTGACACTTTGATGGCAATCTGTTCTACAGTAGGGAACCTTGCAGTACCCCTGATTTTAAGACTGACATGGTAGTTTCAAACTGACAATCGTTAACGTTTCTTCCTGAGTTGCTGAAATAACATCTGTTGCAGTATTTGCTGCATTCTCTTCTTTTTAAAATGCAGAAGACAATACAAGGCAATGGCTGCTATGACCCATTCATCTCCTGTTGACAAGATGGATGTCAGAACGGTGAAGGTGGCTCCATATGTCGCAGACGTTGAAGCGATCGCTAACACTACACAAAGCAATTCTTGAGCATTCGGAGATTAAAGTCCCTTCCACCGAGCCATCCAAAAAATCTACCAATGGCAGTCCTTCCATTTTCAAGTCACATGGCGCCGAGAGGCTGGTCCCGAAATTGGGTAGAGCTATATGTCAATATTTGAAGGCAATGTGGCGACTAGAGAAATAGAGTATGCTATCAGGGGAGTCCACCTAGCGCAGTAAGTCACAGTTTTGAATCCCGTTGGTGATACATTTCCCTGTATCTTGTCAAGCATATCATTTCAAATCCTCTCTTTCAACAACACAAGATTCTATATTCATTGCGACGATTGTCATGAGACTGGAGGTACTTTTCAGCTAATCCATTAGTAGTTTGATTTTATAGCGCCGAAGTGACCACTCAAAACCAGCCTGAGTGTCACACATTAAGTTGGAAAGTGTCTCCAATTGATTTATATGAATATGGACGTAATTTTTAGAACATGACAAAGACTTAATGATCAACTGAACTTATTTCCTCTCAAACTCGATGTTTTTCTAATCGAGTATTTCCAAGTAAAAAAAGTGAGTGACGGCTCTTTTCTTCAACTGGTTCTGTCGTTATGAAAGGATCTAAGTTCTTAGGAAGCAGTCGAGTGAGCTTCAAGTTCGGTAACTTGATAAATTTATCTGTGTTTACAAGTTTTCGTCGCGTTTTCGTTGAAATTTAAGCAGTTTACCCTCTACTTCTCAAACGCTTTCACCCAAAATCTGGCAACCAGTTACCAATGGGGCATAATATGGCTTCTTCAGGCCCGTCTTTTGTCAAACTGTGATTAAGAAATTAAATTGCTTTTTTAATAAATGCTTTATCAAACTGCGATGAAATTTTTAAGTTGATATCGTTTCAGTAATGTCCAATGGGCTACCTTAGTGCTATTGTACTTACTATCACTCATTAAGGAGTAAATGCTACATTGAATAACCTCATTTTCGGAACAGTTTTTTTTGTGTGTTTCTCTAAAATCTTTAGGGGGTTAAGGAAAATGGGGGCTTAAGCCTCTCCATAACTCCTGTGGCTATTGGTCTGTATGAAAGTTAAGTGTCCTCCGTATTGCCACTACTTCATCGATAACATTAAGGTTATCAAAACCATGTTATCAATCAAAAGATCCAACCTGAATTCAAATCTATGATCTGTAAACCATAGGTACATACCTTGAAATCGTTGCCAGAGGTGCCTTAGTACAACAGCCATCCTGATCAATAACCTAACTTATTGTAAGTCATAGAGATTGTTGTCAACATGAATTAACTGATTAAGTACCACCGTGGCAGATCAAAGCCGTTTGATTATCTGGTTGATAAGAATATTCAAAGACAACACCCATAAAAGTCATTTCTTTTCGTTTCGTTTTTAGTTGTCTCCAAGTATCATAAGCCACTTAGGAGAAAAAGAAGTTCAACCTGAAAAAATCGTTTCGACACAAGAGCCAGTAAGTCATATTGAAATACAAACAATGGTTCACTGGGGTTAACTACGCCTCCACCTGCGCAGAAAGTTGTCTTCCTTATATTTGTCTCCACTGAAAGAAACCTTACTTTCCTAACAGAATCTGTGAACAGTCTGCTACAAGACTAAACAACTGAGTACATTAGCTATTGAAAAACAGGTTTATTACAACTTAATAAAATTTGACAAGACACAACAGACGGTTTCGTCGTTTCTATAACAATATTTCAAAGGAAAGCAAGGACTGGGGACAGTTGCTATAGCTACCTCGAAGGACTGTAAGCGTTAATAGACGACAAGTACATACGATAAAAAATATAGAACAATGGGAATTAGGGGCAGCTGAAGTTCCAGAAGTGACATCCTCAGAGTGATGGCCTCGCTGCGGAATAATCGGTTGTTTATCAGTGGGTATTGGAAGCGATTGTTATAGATGGGTTCCTGGTTCTGTTAGCTAAGCTGCTATTGAATTGTTTAGGGTATGTTAGTAAACAGTCTTCCACAACAATGTGATTGATGAATATCCGATTAGAGACGTAAGGTTGGTATAAGGAAAATTAACATACAGAGGATTCTCTAGGAACGAGAAGCAGCCAGACTGTTGGCAAGGAAATATTTGAATCCAATCCAAAGGACTATTTCTGTATTGTTAGAAAGTCGAGTGCTGATATGTGTTACACACTTCACATGACAAATCATAAAAAAACTTGATTATTCTTAGTATCCTTAAGGCTATATCATATTTAGCCTGGATAGATTTCAAGATTTTCTCATGTGATAGTGATCGTATCAGCGGAAATGTCATGTCTACTCATACAAATAATAGCAAGCTTCAATACCTTTTAAGAATTTTTTTTCTTAAAACTTTATTCATAGGCTTCGTCAAAATTTCACATTACGGACACACCTCTTTCTTGCTGACAAAAAATGCACAGAATCTTTTCACTCTATGAGAATACAGCAGGATTAAAACTAAGAAAATCTACATTAAGGGATCAGAAATGGCCTTTAGTTTTGTAGAGCCAATGTTTGAAGATACATCCTTAGAGTTCAAAGCACTACTAAACAAACCATTTGTGCTTCTCAATAGTTTGCGAAGACATAGTTCCTGCAAAATGCGAACCTCTGATAGAATGAGTATTGTTTGTGTTTGTGATTGCTACAAGATCAAAGCAAGTAAGAAGTAATTCACTGATAACTACATCAAAAAGTTTGTTGATGGTACAGAATAATAAAACTGCACAAAATAGACGATTCACTTTGTACTTGAGAGCTTTTTTGGTCTGACACTCATGAAAATACAAAATCGTCAAAATATCAATAGAAAGGGAATCAATGAAACTTTTACCCAACTGTGTTTTCAAAATAGCCAATCAGAACTCTGACGGCCATATTTGTGTTGTTTTGACCGATCTGACAGTCAGAGTTCTGATTGGCTATTTTGAAAACATTGATTGCACGTTCAATAGATACTCTGACGATTTTGTACTCTGAGGAGTATTAGACAAAAAAGCTTTGAAGTACAAAATAAATTCGCTATGTCGTGTATTTTGATAACTACTTCTTAAAATGCCACTTCTAATAAGCGAGACAGTGCCATTGCACTCACCCCTACGACTGCTATCTACCTACATAAAAATTTTATTTTATCTCTGCTTATCTCCATTTGGCTATAAATTCCTTGTATAGAGAAAGGGCGTTCAATGACAAATAGTTGAATTCAAAATGAAGACTAACATGCAAGGAATGATCACTGGAGAGGGCCAGTTACATTTTTTTGATAAATGTGATTGCTTTGTTTACATTCCTTGGCAAACAGATGCGTTACCTCACTCCTACTTTGAGAAGTTTATTGTCACTCCAGTTCTGAAGTTAAAACAAGCCCTCGAATAAATGATAGATGCTAGACAGAAATAGAAGAAATAACCACACGATCATTTAAGTAGCCAACTATCAAATAAGGAGCAAAGAATAACAAACCACAGTTCTGAAGGTGCCTTTAAATCTGCCGGGAAAAAATGAGTTGGGTGTCTGAAATAAGAACTAATTTTCATAAAGTACTATTACGAAACACTTTCACTTTGAAACCCTGTACCGCTATTGTGAATGAAACGGTATAGAGCTAATCTTTTCCCTTATCCCCCTCAAAAAATCCCCACCACTTTAACTCCATATTTTCATGTGCTTAAGCGTGTTTTATATAATGCATTTGTTGTTGTAGCATTAATTCAATAACATAACTCATCACCATTCTCCTTTTAAGACCGACAGAGTTACACGTTTGCTCATGTCAAGGGTTATACAACTGTTAATGAAATTTGTTTGAAAGGCTGGTAAAAGGGACTTTATTTATGTGATGATGTCAGTATAAGGAACTGTTGTGTGCCTTTTTATTAATTTTCATTTGCTAGAATTGTATGGAGTTACAACAGGTACTGCAAAGATATGCTTAATAGGATCAACAGGTAGGAAACCTAAAACGACTACAAGTAATGAAAAATGATCTAATTTCCCTTGAATAATCTTAACAATAGCAGCCAACAAAGCCTGAACTACGACAGCCAACCATTTCAAAACAATAGGATGACGGATAGGTGACTCTGAGGTCCACCAATAGAGAGATATGCATCGTTGAAGTAAGCAACAACTTCTTCATGGTTAAAAATAAATTTCATCTGGAACATAACCCTTTCGATTTTACGCTGGGTCTGTTAACATCGTGACGTACTTCATGGTCTAATAAACTAGGCCGTGGTCGACAGTTAAAAACCTATTAATTTGGCAGTAATAGTGAAGCCTTAAGAATAATCTCGGTACATAAGACCGAAATTAAAGTTTTGTTGTCAGCGACATTATCGTTTCTTGCACCGATCTCTAAAAAAGACTGGATCGAGCAATCCTATTGTTTCCAACAGCAAAAAAGCGTTGTCACGCATACTAGTCCTCAAAGGTTAAAATAGCGCGGGAAGGCCCGCCATTTTACGTAACATTGTTTATAAGCTTTGCTTGATAGAGACTAACATTGTGTCCAACGATTGACCTCACGTTGAGATGAAGGGTACTCCATCCACTGATTTTGGAGATCAGTGGTTGCTTGGCTTCTCTGTTTAGGATATCGAAGAGACTAGTCATGCGTAGCTACTCTACAATTTTCTTTCCTGCAGCTTCACTTCTCAATATAGCTGTGTTGTATTCAACAACTATTTGACGAAAATGGTAATTCTATGGGATTAATGTCCTCTGAAATCGTTAAAATAGGCACCTCACGAATTGGTAAAGGAACTGAAAAGGAAGCTTTACTGAAAACATAGCAATCCAGGGTAAAA
>JAAAKL020003197.1:0-23797 GCA_010016065.2 Carybdea cf. marsupialis auct. non (Linnaeus, 1758)
CCATCGAGTAAGTAGTGCCCTTGGCAGTATTGCTCCTCAATTTATTACGTGGCCAAAAGACCCTCTAAATACTGTAGCAAGACCACTTTGAGAAATTGCCGGCATTCCATCTATCTGTGACTGTGTTGATGGCAGCCATATTCTTGTAAATCTTCCAGCAATCGACGAGAACGCATACGTTAACAGACACCATAATCATTCTTTAAACGCAATGGTCGTTTCGGGTCCTAATTTAAAAGCGTACTTCGCGAGCACAAATTGTCCAGGACGATATCACGATGCCCGAGTTCTTAGGCAGTCGCGTTTATGGCAAGAATTCGAGGAGAACAATCGTAGACTATTTCCTGGCGCAGTAATTCTAGGCGACTCTGCATACCCCTGTCAACACTGGCTTATCCCACCATTTCGAGGTAATGTTGAAGGAGCCAGGCAACGATTTAATGTGGCACATATGCGAACAAGATCCACTGTGGAGAGGACATTTGGTGTAATGAAAAATAGATTTTATGCACTGAAAACTGGCCTACGAGTTCGCAAGATGGAAGCAGCAGCTGAAGTAGTGAAAGCAGGGATTGTTTTACATAATATCTGCATAGAGTTAGGTGATGATGGCGAGGGCATGGCTGATCAAGGAGGGGGAGATAGGGCTGCGGAACAAGAAGAACAGCCTGACAATGGGGAGGTCTACCATGAAAATGCCCCTAACGACAGACGGCAGCAATTGCTGGAGAACTTTCTTCAGTAATGCGTTTCGAATTTATAAAAACTCTGTACTGTTATTATTTTGGCCAAAGATGTTTTTTCATAGTAAGTGGTGAAGCAGTAATAGCTATCTTGTGAACCATCAACTCGTATACATGCTACTTTCACGATTATTATTTTCCTGAACGAACAATCACAAGCCAGCCTCTGACCACTCCCTCCTCGCAACACAAAAACAACATGCATTTAACTCTCGTAACACTTGCTGCATGTCTGTGAATACTAAAAAGAGGACTGCTGCTCAAGTGTTCTCTGAAAATACATAAACTAAATTTCAAATATGATCATAGGTACTGTCATCGGTCCTATTCAGAATGGTCTTCTGCTTGTGAAGTATTCAACTCCCTCTCTAGTTTTAAAATGGACAGTTTTAATAGCATTTTTTTAAGTTTCATAGTTTAACACTCTTTTGGATTTTATATATGCGATCTCCTCATGCAGTACAAGCGATTGCAAGGTACAGTGTAATACTGAGTGAGTTTCGTGCTTTTACTGTTTGAATATTTTTAAAAATGATAGCCGAGTTCATAAATGACAAGTTACGAAACTGTGTTGCAATTTTCAGAAAGCCTCAAAGAGGAGTCGCTGTTCCTCATCTTACAATCGCAAAACTCGATGGGTCACGTGAAGAACAACATTCTTTCACGTTATGACGTTAACAAGATTTGCAATTGCATTACCATAAACCATTTCTCCTTGTTTCAAACGTCATATTATTCTGATGCTAAGATATTGTATATAAGAAATCAGTTTTCTCCCTGACCTCTGCAAACAACTGTTTTGGTTTATCAAACGGTCTTTACGATCAATGGTTCCCTGTGAATCCCTTTTGTCAATAGAATATTTTTGTGTCTGGACATCCCCTTGCTTTTACAACTGTACTGCAACCACTGTAATTTACCCCTGTAGATTCCAGTGCAGAAAAAAGTTTTATAACACTCCGTTTTTCTACCCTGGAATTTACAGGTCTAATTTACCCTGTTACAGGAGTAGCTCGATTAGAGTTTTATAACATTGGCTGTGTTTTAAAAGTAGCGAATCAGAATTTGCACTGGTGTTGGCTATTATCCAATCCACGTCCTTATAACTATGTGATTAACTAAAAAGGTCTGATGAAACGACTAGTTCTTTCTAAATGTAAAACAACGGTGTTCTTTTTTTATGTGGACTAACAAAGGACTACAAAAGACACATGAACCCACGTCACTAACGATGTGCAAGTATTGACGGTGAGTACGTCAAGTACAAGCGCTACCAAGTGTCAGAGGAAACTCTTGCTAATATCAAAGTAAACTAGATATTGATAAACGATTGCTAAAGTAAATAATAAGGGCGAGGCTCTCAAAGAGTCAATTTAGAAAAACATTAGACAAGAAATCAGGCTAAACAGAAAAGTAGCACTAAATTGCATAAAGAATTGTTGGTGACTTATACTTCGACTGTTCAAGCCAGTCGTCCTCAGAGTACTCTGCAATTTAGTGCTACATTTCTCTTTAGCCTGATTTCTTGTCTAATGTTTAGTATTTTGAACATCAGTCTATGTATCATTCTTTAATCCGGAGCTGCGCTCAGCTTGGTACAGCCGTTTTGAATTCTCTTTTGCTAGCTTAATTTAGAAAAAAACTAAAATTAGAAAAATTAGAAAAAAACTAAAATTAGAAAAAAATTAGCCTGAATTTAGAAAAAACTTCGAAGCGAGCTTGTATGCAAAATAGGTGTGCTGCCTCACATTGCTATCACAGCTTACATGCCAGATGTCCGCTATTAAACACAACAGGTGTCACTATATTACACTGAGAATAAGCAAGAACTTACTAAATAATTCTATAGCAACCTCTACCATTTCACTAAACAATTTCGGTGCAATTCGAAACATTAAATTGTTTGTAAGACAGAGGTGTAGCTTCAAGTATCTGACACCTTGCGACCAAATGATACTTTGACAGCATTAAAACAGTTGGTATTCAAACAGGTTATTGTGCTCCTAAGCCTAAGTACATACTGTCATTTCTACATTGTTTTTAGCATTCTACCCAGTCGTCACTACTGTTATCATCACCACTATCATTTTTCTATTAGTAGCAGGGTAGTACAGAAGAAAATGTTCAGATGGCGTTTGGGCTCCCCCTACTACCTACTACAGACCAAAGCAGGATTTTACCCATCTAACAAACATGACTTGGATAAATATAAATTTAAAATCAGTGCAGTGTCCACCGTATTAACAAGTCAGTGCAGTGTCCACCGTATTACCAAATCAGTGCAATGTCTACCGTATTAACAAGTCAGTGCAACGTCCACCGTATTAGCAAGTCAGTGCAGAGTCTACCGTATAAGCAAGTCAGTGCAATGTCCACCGTATTATCAAATCAGTGCAATGTCTACCGTATCAACAAGTCAGTGCAATGTCCAGCGTATTAGCAAGTCAGAGACGAGTCTACCGTATTAGCAAGTCAGTGCAATGTCCACTGTATTAGGATTTAAGTGCAATATCCACCGTATTACCAAGTCAGTGCAATGTCCACCGTATTACCAAGTCAGTGCAATGTCCACCGTAGTAACAAGCCAGTGCAATGCTCACCGTATTAAAACGTTCGTGGAATGCCCACCATATGAATAAGTCAGTGCAATGTCCACCGTATCAACAAGTCATTGCAGTATGCATCAAGTCAATAAAAGGCTGTGACTAACATGACTAACCTGTCATTCTCCCAATCGTGGGGCTTCTTTGTCTCATTTGGTTTGATGCACCGAATGTAGTGTGGCGTACATTTCATCAGTTTATCAACTAGTACATTAGCCTGAGTCTGCGGACAGAACAAGACATGATACTTCATTAATATGAAAGTAAAATCTCAAATTCAAACAAGTTTCAAATCCGCAATTCACAATCACAATTGGAACATTTAAAACTCAAAATTTTAAAAGCAAAATCCATAACACTAAATTCAATCCTAACTGAGCACCAGTAACGTTCTTGGACCCTTGCTGCAAGAGGAGTGCACATACTTCATTATGAGCTAAGGCTGGATGGAGCAAAATGACAACAATAATGCCGACTTCATGCTTGACTAGCAAGTTGAAACCTATACCCAGGGTGGCCACTGATTTTCTCAAAACAAGTTCAAGGACCTTTCAAGAATTTTCTTTGAACTTCAAGCTCACGAAAAGCAGCGTATCTATGCATTTGCATTGAAGGGCCCGCGAACGAGCATGCTTAGGAACTGGAGTCCAGGGGGCGTTCTGAGACCCCATGCAGGTTTCGGGGCAAAGCCCGGGGAAATTTTGCGTTTCCTTGCTTCTGAGACCTCCAAAATGCCAAATTTTTTATTTAATTTGACAACTAAAATGTACAATGTTTTCTCACATGACAACAAAATTCATATAAAGTTCAAGTTCAAGGAAAACTCAAGGAATGCAAACACGAATTCAAGAACCATTTTAGCACTAAAAAAATTCAAGGAGTTTTCAAGGAATTCAAGGACGGGTGGCAACCCTGACACCTATCTTTTCATTTTTCAACACCATTCTTCGAGTTGTTTTCTATTTATTACTTATAGTAACGCATCTGAACAAAACCACTGTCTTCGTCAATGATATCTGTACATCTCCCCGCTGGCCTTATGAGAGTTCTACTTTAAACGCGCTCGCATTAATATCATCCATTCACAACGCTTGAGTCTCTTATCTTCATCAAAATAGCTAAACCACCTCAGCCCTCTTCATTTAACTTACCCAGAATGACAATTTTTCTCTCAAACGCTCCTTTTGATCCATGCATTACTTTGACATGGTCCATCCTGGTTTGGCCAAACACAACCCTTTGATAGTCGTTTTAAGATAATATGAAGCCCTTCCATGCCTTCCTTTCCCGAGTCCAGGTTCTACGAGCGTAACTGACTATAGGTGAAGAGAAGAAAACTACCGTTCTCCGCCATTCTTTTTTTCAAAGTACCAAAAGCAAGTGTTCCAGATATGATGGGCAATACTCGCTCCAACAGCTCCAAGGAAAATAAATGGAGCCAGAATAAACTGTAATTGGTGTAAAAGCAGGCAACACTCCCATTTCTACAACCTCTCAAGATTTAGGAGTACCCAATGTTACATCTTAGCACTGGTAGAAATCTTCGAAATTTTTTTACGTTGAAGTTTGACAGGGGAAAAAAACAACAAAAACTGTTGAATGGAGTTTGAACTATGTACTCTGACCCCATCTCAATAGAAGGTTGATCGACTCCTGGTACCAATGACGGACCTCGCATCCTAATCAACGACAAGGTACTAAGAACCTCCTTGATTTGAACCTCATTTGGAATGGGAACATTTCATATAGGGGCTTAATTGAGGAAGGGCTAATTCGATTTAGGGGATCATTGGATTGATTCAAAATCAAAACGGGGCCCAAAAAAAATACAACGTATTTATGATACTATTTCATATCTTAATTGCATTTTCATTTATTTTCATTTAATTTAATTATTTACTATTTAATTATTATCTTAATTGTACTTTAATTTTAACCCATGTTCAAAAATCATTCCATAATATGAGTTACGCAGATATTGCCAACGAGAGGGTAGCGTTCAATTCAAAACAGGCAACTTTCAATAATCGTTAATTAATATCCCTCTAAAGTGCTCATTTCAGGCTGGGGCTTATATGCGAACGATATACTTTACACTGGGGCTTATTGAAGGGGTACTTATTCGAGGGTAAGGGCCAAATCAAGGACGTAAAAAGTATATTGTTTCGAAATAAAGTCCAAGGGTGAATTTACATTCTATACCTTTATCTTCGCACTGGCCGTGGTTGGTCTCCCTCTCTTATCTGAACTGATATCATCTGGAAACAGTGCAGCTATGAATGGGCTATCAATAAAAAATATGCAAACCAAGGAATTAAAATTATTAAATGGCAGCAGTGGTTTCAGGTTCAATCCACAACCTTGGATAAATACGACACAGATTTTGCATATCAATAAAATAGCTCAAGTCACGTGGGGCATCAAAGCGTATCTTGTCAGTGACGTCAAGTGCTGCAACTTATATGACGACAAAGATGGAAAAGCCGTTCAAGATCATGATGGGACCAAGGACAATGCTGTGTGACAATGATGTAGTAGTAGCCATGCAATGATTAAGACGGAGGCCTTTGTAGTGATGGTAAAGACAGTGATAACAAAGAAGGCAGAGAAGCCAACAGCTAGGGCAATGCAAAAATACTAAAAATATAATACATTGCATTTAAGATCGTCAGTTTACATGTTGGTTTGGTTTGTTTGTTCTTGTTTGTTGTTGTTTTTTGTGCGGGGGTGGCATGTCCTGGGGAGACACCACATTTACAGGGGTGGTTTCTCGTTAACTGCCTTCCCCAACCGATAGTCTTTATATCGGGCTAGGCGGGATTCGAACCCACAACTTCTGGCATGTAACTCCAATTCCTTAACCACTAGGCCACGGCGGCTAATATCGTCGGTGGCATTAATAAACTACGACGCCTTATACCACAGAAATGTGTCAATTGCTACTTCAACGTGACGTACTTGGTACTTGACTGCATCAGCTCAATCAGATCTTTAAATAAAACATCTCTGTTCCGCTCGCAGAATCCGTCCGCATCGTAAGTCACCTAGAGGAGCAAGAGATAGCATGATCAACATACAGACGACAAAATAAAGAAATATGATCTCACTGACCATGATCGTCGGTTCCTCTACAAGGCTTCGATGTATCCTGGTAAGAGGACTTCTACAACCTACTCACTTTATATGCCCGAATATTAGTAAATTATGGTGAGTACAATTTCTCTACAGGGCACAGATGCCGGCTTATCACCAGACGTCAACTGAACGCTAAGGCAATACAGTCCTCGCCCTACCCCACTCTTTCTAGCACTTTAACAGTGCTAGTACAGCCTTCAGGTCTGATGCACTGATTCTGCAAGCTTCAGGAACTAAAAGTGATTTCTTGTTATTGCTGTTGTTACCGATTCCATTTAAGAATTCTTTATAATATCTGCATCAGATACAGGAACACGTTTCTTTCTTATGACATCACTGATAGACGAGCTTAATTACATTTCACTTTCATACTATCTACCTTACCCTCTATCAAGTACCAGAACGTTTTTTCTAAACAATACTATTTTCCTGTAAGCATGGTTACATGGATGTAAGTCCGTCTCATGTCAACTACGATACAATGATAATGTGACGAATGTTGCCCATAAGCGTAAAAATGCGTCCCTTGTTCTTACTTGGCTCCCACCAATTCTGGTATTGACCTTCAAGTACCCAAATGTTCCAGACAAAAGGAGGTGAAAGTGACTAAGGGCAGAGAAGCTTGTTGCGAATACAAAGCATAACACCACCTAGTGATTGTGACAACGCCTGATTCCTGCATCAAACTTACCACGAATCATACAAAATGGGCCTCTAAACAGAAATCGACTTATAGCAGTTGATCATTCCTCTCACTCTTCGTCTAGAGGTCGTTGTGAGCAAGTCTAACAAATGACAAATATAACGTTGGTATCAAGTAAGGATCCAATTTCATCGAGTTGCCTCAAATTGGTATAATACTCGATAGGTCAAAAGCGTAATCCTGCAAAATCTCGAGCCATCAAAACTCTCGTTAGCAAAATCAACTACTGGTTATCCAACACACCTTCCCGGCGTAGTGATGGATGATGAATCCAGAACTAAATCCGTTGTAATGCTGGTGACTACTGACAGCTCCTTCCAATTTCTGAGGGAAAGTAAGTAACAGTACCAATGACAGAAAATGTGTGGCGTTAAATTAAAAATAATTTGAAGATAGCAGACCAAATGTCAGCCATCAATTCTATATCGTGTTTTTACTCCAACAGTATTTTCTTCATTTTCTTTCCTTATCATTCCAATCCCCTCATAACATGGAAATAAGCTTTTCATAAACTATCATTTCTATTCTGAGAAAATATGTTTATTTGTTTCTCAGGACCGTAATATATAACAACACAACATGATCTACTACACATCAAAACTTACATGAAGATCACCACACAGTGATTAAATTACGCCATTAAAGTATTGTGACAGCAGAAACTACACAATCAAATGTTCTAGAACAAACCATTTTAAGTTGTCGGCGTTCGTATAAATGGAAATAAATGAATCAGAAAATTTTAAAACCATTGCTGACTTATATTGTTAAATATCACGAATCCTATCCTTCCATTCTGCGGTGACAGAAGTGGGCACACTTGCAGCATGCGATCAAAAGTTTGAAGAAGGGCGAAGGGTAGTTCTTTCTCGAAACGTGACAGAATACCTGTCAAGCAAAGTTGCTCTTCTTCTAATGTGAGTCCATCAAATAAATCAAGTAATCAACCACTCAGTAGCCCAATTAATCGATAAATCATTTGATTAATTGCATGGGATCGACTTCTCGTTCGACCAATCTGCTACCTGATCGATTTACCTGTTAAATGATAGACTAACCAATTTACTAATTGATCGACCAACCTAATAATTGGCCGACCAAACTACCAACTGATGGACTAATCAATTAATTGAGCGACCATTATATTGATTGACCAGCCAATCAATCGTTCTACAGGCCACTCGACCAAGTAATGTTTCTGTAAATTACAGATATACGTAATCAACTACTTGCTGAGAGGCACGATCGTGGCATTTATTTTGATCCTTCAACCAATCGATTATTCTTCAGCTTGATCGATCCATTATCGTCTGTCAATAATGAATAGCTAAATCTCTACCACGCAACGACGATTTTATTAAATTTTCCAGAAAGATCTCTTGTTAAAACGAGGGTCGAATATGCCTCGCGTAGAAAGGGCGCAAAAGAAACCCATTATGGTTTACTGACCTCAGTTTAAAATTTATCCCAAAACATGTGGAACTAAGATTCAAAGAGAGTTGTGAGTATCACAGAGTTACGATGCGCATTGTAATACTACAATACTTGACATTAGAAGTGTGGGTATTCTTTCACTGACCGAAACCAATAAAATATGAAGTACCTGTAAAAGCTTCATGTCAGCTCCTTCACTCACGGCATGCATTGTAGCACAGACATCATCCAATACGCACATGATGCCCGGAGGTTTCTAAAAAGTTAAAAATAAAACGTATACTATGAGCTGCATGGTTATGAGAGTCACACTGCCACACTACAGGCGTCGAACGACATGGCCGCCACATGTTCCATGCTTACGCTTATCTGCCGACGAAAAATCCGTTTGGTGAATCGCTTGAAGAGGGTTATTATTCAACTCAAAAAACAAGTGTTGCTCTGTATTTGTTTATATAGATTTAAAATGTCATGAAAACTGCTATAAAGTTTTGGAATGTTTCCTGATCATTCAAATTCTTCTGCGGAACAAGTAACGCCATTACTTTTATTGAAATTTAGGTGTGCGGCAAAATAACTACAAAACTTTTCCAACGCGGTACTTGTCTGATGTAAAAACAGGGTATTCCAGAATCTCACCTCCTACTTCGATTGGTAGTACCCCTGTCACATGACGTTTTGAGAACACGTACCAAAGACATTTCAAGTATTGCGTGATGCATGACACATGATGCATGACATGTCATAAGAGAAGCCAGTCCCTAGAAGCCTTTTGGTTCTCTTACAATGGAGCCATACGTGATATTGCAATCATAAAGCAGCTTTGCTTGCTCTTTACTCTTGCACAAAATCAATATGTACCCGACGCGGCGAACTGTAATATCTTTTTGCTGAAGGTTAGTAAAACAATTTAATTTTGTCTCATGACTTTCCGTCATCAGAGAGCTACATTTTAAGACTTTAACGTCTCAGGATTAAAAGTCAAAGAGAATCAGACAGCAGGTGCAGAACCCTGTGAACGTAGCATTCCTGTAAAAGCTAATTGAAAAACATTTCTTTATGCAATTAGACAACAACTGCAAAATTATTTGGACTTTGCAGTCCGTGCTAACTTTTCTTCCAAGACGAGGACCACTTCCTCAAGACTGGAAGACAAGATGAAATCGTTTATGAGTATTTGGATGAGGACCACAGATTGCTCCTTTCTCTCAAAAGTTGCAGCTAGAGGGTTTCACACTTTGAAATGCTTATCCTAGATTGAATCAACCACCGAACTAATGTACCAGGTGTCTTACTGACGTTTTTCTTTATGCATGTCACAATAATATACAACTTTCAGAACGTCAGATTACAGATAAAGCTATCAAGCGTTTCCAGCATCAGTATTACCTTTGTTTCGATGAGATCGCATACAACTTTGTTATTGAAGTAATCAATCGGGGTCCATGCTATACCTTCATCGACATATTCATCCTATGGTGAGAGAAAAAGGCAAGTCGGATGTCAATGAAAAGGCTACAACCATTTCTTGTTCAGAGCAAAACATATATATGGTGCGGAGTAACGGGACACGGGACGGAAAAGTTGCAGGAAGTAATATGTGCCTTTTAATGGCCAGGCCTTTGGTCAACGTTAAAGACATTGAATATCACCTATCTATGTAATTGTGCAAAAAGTGGACAACGTACCATAAAAATTATCAGTATTATGGAGCAGAGAGGGCGTTAATTGTAATCAAGCTTAAAAAGGTAATAGAAAGATAGAAACATTTTTCAAACGGATTCCCTTAATTTCTATTTTCTAGTTCTTTAGATTCATATGAGATTGACCGATGACCACAATATTTATAGGTAGATAGAAATTCCTGGAATTACGGCTTATCCTTCATCATACTGTTTTTCACCTGCTATACATAGTAGTTTGGGGCCGCCGATGAAAATGGACCGACTTGGATCTAATTCCACCAAGGTCTTGTGTAAACACTTGGAATCGGATCCAAACTGGTTCACATCGAAAATGCGGGAAAGGGAACTACTACTGCAAGGTAAATATGAATTGATCTCCATTCATAATCGAATGCGTCCTTATGTTGACACGTTCCTCATAAACAACTACTATTCATATTACCATTGCACTTTAGTAAAGCTCGTACAATAATAAAAAGAACCTTAGATTTGGCTGCTAGGATCACATGAATAGTTGCGTACCCAAGTAAATCTGATCACGCGTAAACATACTAGAAAGAGGAGAGGATCCATTTGCAATCGAAACAGTTTGTAAGCACATCCGTGTAAACTGGGTCAGAATCAAAGGCCTTTTATAACGTCACCACGCAATGTTGTGTTTTCGCCAAAAGCATTCACTAAACACAAAACCCTTCAAAATTAACTAACTTCCGTATTCCTTTCAACCACAGTCACAGAAGTTGGGATATGGCATCCAGAAAAATTGTAAATAAGTAAGAAAGGCAATTGTCACATCAGTCTATCAAATACCGATATTCACTCCAATCATACCTGCTCAGCTTTAAGGGTTAACTCGATGAAAATCTGCTGCAACTTCTCGTTCACAAAGTTGATGCAAAATTGTTCAAATCCGTTTTTCTAAAGAGGTCAGATACGGAAACGTAAATAAATAAGGGTTCAATTGATTAACTGCATATGACACACAACAACTGCATTCGGGATACAATTTTAGGTACACATCTAAAAGGCAAAATCCTTGGATACACCGCGCACGGTGTAATTCCAAACTATGTGGTACATGGAAAGTTGTGTTGTCGAATCGAAACCCTTTTCCAACACGGTTCGATTCAGAGTAATGGTTAAAGGGGGTGCTATTAAATGTATAGATCAAGGTTCGAATCCACCGAATTTTTAGTTCGAAAGATAGCATGCCCTTCCTCGCGTTGGCTTCCTCGGCACCATTATAATGAGGCACAAATTTGTTCCTGGTTATCAAGATAGTTATACCATCAACTGAATACGTTTGTAGAAAGGTGAGTCGACACTCACTTTACTTGCCACACTAACTTTAAGTGCGACAACCTTACAAAATCACTTCTGTGGCACGGTTCCCTGGTTACATGACTGCTCCTTGTGCAGGGCCACCCCCAGTTCATTAAATGATGAGTAAGATAAGAAAGTGCTACCAACCTTAAAAATCTCAAATCCATAAATATCCAAGATACCAATAGATATTTCGTGGGTGTCTTTCTGCATAGCTTGATTTACTGACTGTAGATAATAAGAAAACACTATCAAAAGGAAATGATCCCTCACTATATCCTCGATCTAGTAATAAATATTGATAAGGACACAATTGCTGTTCTAAACATATCTCAAACTTCTTTCTATGTACCTATTCCACGAAGCTGATAGTAGACCACGCCAACATATACCCTCAGACCTCTAATTACCATTCCCGCCCCAAATGAACTGATTTTGGATGAAATTCCACCCACTTAATCCTTTTCAGACCCCTCATTATTTGAGACCAGGGAGTAAAAAGTTAGTTACGAGATTTACTGTGCTACGGTGACGGACGTCAGGTACTGTGACCACATGCACCTGCTTTCCGTCGACCATGGAATCCTTAAACATATGTACTATATAAAGGTGTGCTTGCATTACTGGATTCTACCCGCATTAAATACCCTTGCAATGTAAGTAATCTACAGACCTTCTCTGCCATCATCAATACTCCATACGGACATTTAGCCTAGATCACGACCACGTTCAGCAAGGAAGCAAAATTTAAGGAAGAACTGAGGTAGTAAAATCTATTGTTACATCGAATCAAGCAATTACATTATGAGGATTGAATAAGATTTGAAACAGTAGAGCGACACAAGGGCTTGGGCCATGTTTAAAGCCATCATTAGATTTCAAAGATTTTGGCCTTAGTGTTTGACAGACTACATATGAGACAGTATAAGTATTATAAGGCACTTAACCAGATGTTCAATCTTATCCTGTGCCTTACTCAACGCAGTGCTTCCCTCAATTTCGGTTTACTACCACATGCCAACTAGGCCGTCGAAAGTAGCTGAATGTTCCATCATTTTATCTTTTACACAACAAATAAATTGCGAAAAAAGATTTCTTGTCACTACTGATCCTTTGGCTGGTGATCCCTCGAGTGACAAGTGACTTTCGGGTGTCGCCGCTCTAGGCGATAACTCTTCGGGTAACGACTCTTCTGACGATAAATCGTCTAATGGTGACACTGTGATTGACATTTTTATGAGTAGTGACTCTTTAGGCAATAACTCTCCGAAATGTGATTCTTCGCGTGGTAATATTCAAGGGCACAAGTCTGAAAACTATTTTCCTAGACTTTATATAATTCTTGTAGTAATAATCCGTAGGGTAAGAGTCGTCTTAAAAAAACCAAAGAAGTGTTGAATATGAACAGTATGTGGCACTGATGACAGATCCATACAGCTACAAATAAATGGGTTTGGTTTAAGAGCATATTTCCGTTTGCAACCCTATGATAGCACTACACTCCAATGGGTTAAAATACTGAAATAAGGTACTTACTGCCACCAGGTAGTCAAAAAGCCTGAAGTACAAAGCCTTGGCCAGCGCATCTCTAGTGTAACAAGCCTGGAAACAAAAATGGTAAGAATATAACGCAAACGAAAAAATTGCAGAACTTCGTCCAGAAGCAATTCATCACAAAACCGTGAGTTGACCTTGATATATAGATATTAGATATCGCTGCATCTGTTTTATGTTTTATATCTTAACTCTGTTAACAATGCAGCCTTTTTATTCTATTGTGTACAATAAAATTTCATTTTATTACCTACTGCAGTGGTCGAAATAAAGAAAATTTGTGTTATTGGTGAAAATTGAAACTCCAGAAGCGAGCTCAGAGGCGCGGGATGAAAGTGAATCGGGGCAATGCCCTATGAAAATTTTGCACATTTTGCTCATTTCAGTCTATTCTGGGGCCATTTCGGTATTCCCGCCGAGCATCGGTGTTCCACTGGCAGGCCACTTTAATAGCTTCATAAAACGGAAGTAATTAAAATTCACGATGGATTACACCATATCTTACACTTGAGTAACATAGCCTCGCGAAGTGGGCTGAAATACCGTTAAGTAAGCCTAGTTCATAACTGCGTTTCTTGTAAGAATAAAAGTCTCGCATGAGAACAATCGCAAATGGCTTCTTAAAAATCTTGCAATACGATGATTTGAAATATGCGAAAGCATAAAGTTCCATGAAAATGGCCAAATCGCCCAAAGGTTCCATCCGTCAAAGCTTCTGCCGTCATAGTAGGTCGCTAAAATCATTTTTCAGCAAAAGCGGCAATTCTTAAACATTGCGAAGAGTTACGTCGCATTAATTGCACAAGGGAAAAAATACATTGTAAAACATTGATCCCCGCGGAGTAGGGGAAAATTTTTTAATGTGGTCCAAAATTTTTACGATCCGGGGGTATCGAGGGCAGGACTTAATTTGATGCATTAGTGTAAATGATTAGAGAGAAATATCGATACGGTTGGTAAGAAGTAGTACTAACTGACTTTCTACCGAGTGACTCCTGGTAGTTTTATTACGTAAATATGCGACTGAGCACACGTAATTCCCTCGTTATTTATAATAATATGATACTAATGCATTTATGCAATGGTTTTAGCAATCTTTATCGCTCTAGTGATTCTTACAATAATATAGCAATACAACGAAACACAGTTATTAACTTGCGAATGAAAGAGGAATAAAGCTAGCAAAAGAAGTGTAAAACAAAGTACAAAAGGAAATGCGCGCAAGGAAACGCTAAATAGCATCTTCAACGGAAGAGCTTTGGCTACCTAGCATCCCTGGTACAAGAGGCAAATTAGTCCAGCGATACTGGAAGTATATTAAAAATCAATCTATGTGGGTACATTCGATGTAGCGGTGCCGAGGCTCACCCGACTTTCCATGAACATTTGGAAGCCTTATATCACTTTTCATCGTTATTTCTATTCTTAAGTTTGAAGATATGTCATAAAATGCAAACCCGTGCTATGAAATACCCTATGTGATAAAGGATGTCCCACTACAACAAACTCTGAATACAATTGTGAAATCAGCTGGTGTGTCGAAACTATTATGACAAAATTTAATGAGAATACGCCCTCTGCCAAGTTAAACATGCTCAGCTCTGTAGTGCGAGCTTTCCTTTACACCCAATCACCACTCCTGGGATGGTAGACCCCTAATGATAGGCGTTACGTACCTGTTCTACATTCAAAGTCATGTTAATCACTTCTGATTTACCGCCCCATTTGCTGTCCATGACACGACTGTAAGAGAAAACATCAACATCAAAGATATGCACAAGAACAAAAAGAAGGGCAATCATCTTTTCTTAAGCAGAGCCATAGCAATCGAAGGGAATCAAGGGGTACGTGGCCCCGCTTTTTTACTCATGTTTTCATGATAGCTGTAATGTGATTCTTCAATCTAAGGCTGCGGTACCACATGGCTTCTTTACAACTGTAAAAGAGCCTTCCATGTTGATAACCTTGAAAATTGTGAGTAGCCCCCACTGATCTCTACAAAAGACTGGATCAAGCTTCCCATTGTTTCAAACTATGAAAAAGTGTAGTCGCGAGTACTGGCCCCCATTAGTTAAAATAGCGCGGGAAAGTCCGCCATGTTGCGTCACATTGTTTACAAGCTTTGTGTGATGGGGACAGAAATGGCGTCCAACAACTGACCTCACTTTCAGACGGAAGATGCTCGATCCAGTGTTTTTTAGAGATCAGTGGTAGCCCCATCGTCCTCGCTAAATTCACGACGGCAAATCCCTATGGATACGGACAATACCATCGTTGCTAAGGTGATTTTGATACAGCCTCCAAGGGGTTTATAGCTATTTTAACCCTGGGGCCCTGGACATGGATACAACGAATATATAAAGAAACCTCCTTGACGTGTTGCCGTGGAAATCACCTTTGTTTTATGAAACTAGCTAATCATTTAACAAATTGTCACACCTACAAGGGGTGACGATGCGGGGGTGGGGGTTCACTATCCGTAAACCTTCTCTATGGGCAAATGAGACTTACTGGTGGCCACATGTTTTTGGCTGATTTAAGATAACTTGAACGTAAATGAAGAGGCAGAATCAAATCGACAGTAGCTGCGGTTAAATATACTTCGCCACTGTCTATCAGGTATTGTCTATGAAATATTTAAATGGCTGTGGAATTAAGAGGTAGTTAGGCAATGCAACGCATACGCAAGCTACAAAAGGCTATAATGTATACAATACCTGGTCAATTTTTCTTTTAATAATTCGTCGCTGACTTGGAACAAATATGACGGAAACTGTAAAACTGAAAGGCAAACGGTCATCCACAAATTACTTTGCGCCATGTCCACATTATACACAGTAAAGCAACTGTTGTCTAGTATAATCTAGTATAGTATAGTATAGTATAGTATAGTATAGTATAGTATAGTAAGGTGTAGCATAGTATAGTATAGTATAGTATAGTATACTAAATTATGGTATGGTGTAGCTTAGTATAGTATGTTACAGAACAGTACAGTACAGTATACCACATTATGGTATAGCACACTACATTACAGTATAGTGCAACATAGTACAGTATGGCGTAGTATGACAATATTGAGTATGATCATCATCATAATAATAATCATCATCATAATCGTCCTCATGATTATCACTATCATCATCATTATCATTATCAATACGTCATTTGATAAATTCGTAGATCTATTAAAAGTTTTGCAAGCTGTATGTAAATACCATTATAAAAACGACATATTGGTTGTGTAGTATAATTAAATGTACAATAATATTATGAGTATTGTTCAATACAGAAACAAACCAGTTCAGTACAGTATACAGTAATAGTGTCGTGCCGTATCGTGTCTTGTCGTGCAGTGTCGTGTCTTGTCATGCAGTGTCGTGTCTTGTCGTGCAGTGTCGTGTCTTGTCGTGCAGTGTCATGTCTTGTCGTGCAGTGTTGCGTCGTGCAGCGTAATGTAGTCTAGTCAATTTATGGGGAAGTATTAGAGTTGTGTAGCTGAACATATTATGATTTAATAGATGGGACTAAAAATAAAAATATAGAAGGAAAAGTGTCAGTATCGTCAAAGAAGGAGGGTTCATGAGTAAGTATCTTTGAGTACCGTTGGAAGAGTTAGCACGTGGCAGTTACAGGTGCCAAAAAGTCGATTGTGCCAACAGGGCCCAGGTGCCTTTAGTTGAGTCTCCGGGGTGGCATAAATATTTTAACCTTATGGCCCTGGCAAGCTCTTAATGGCTCTGACTCGTACAACAAATTTGGGTCAGCTCCTTGCCCTTGAAATATGTCCTTGTGAAGCACAAACCCCTCTCTTGCTTCGTTTCTTGAGCTATAGTCTTTATAAGAGTCTTAGTTTCGCATTTTAGTTAGATTGCGTGGTACATTTCATTGCTATTTGTCAGAGCCCTTGTACATTCTTTACCTCACGTCTAGTATATGAAAAAGAACTGCATTAAAGCTCTATTTAGTGCACCTCCCTTCTAAATTAAGCTTCTCATGCTCTCTTCATTCAGCAACAATTATACACAGATTGATACGTGATTTTGAATAATTCGAATCCAATCATATACCAGTACAAATTGCTTTTAGTTCACCAGTTATCTAATGTAGATTAACGGCGAAGCCTTATTCATCAAAATCTGCTGCCTATTCAATCTTCAGTTTCAACTCTTTATTTGACCGAGACATGGGTCTGCAAGGTCGGACACCACCTTAACTAAAAGCATAGAGTTTTAAAAATCTCTCTTAATCCCGAGTTGCCTATTTCATCAAACTTGATCCTTTGGACTTAAGTTAATCAATTGGAGGAGTCCGTCTTGTTCGGAGAGAAGCCTATTTGTTGGAAGAATAAATAGGTGCAAAGGAAAATATGGAGAGCAAATAATCACAACGTAACAAAAAAAGAAGTAAGTTTCCACTTAGTGTAACCTATCTGTTAAAACGATAACAAGCATGCAATAAAGTCACATTTTCACTATCTTTCATCACCGCTTCTGTATTAATGCTAGCTTCTTGAGTATCACGTATCTATTATCTAGCAGATGGTTTTGGAATGCCTACGCCAAGCCTCAAACAGTGACAAAAATGAGCTATTGCCTTAATCACGCGGGACTGATGCAATTGGATAGCAAAGCACCAAGTACAACTTCTGGTCATTGGGATAAGCAATTCCATGTTGCTGGGCTCTATCGTTTCAAATCGGACGAGGAAGCCACTGAGAAATCATTTTGTACAGTACATTTCCAATAGGCCTGAGAAAGTCAGAGTTGGCCGAAGCATTGCTCATTAGTCAAACGGTGCCCGTTCAACAGAAGAAGTCTGGGTAAAAATCGACACGTGATAGGTGCATCAGGGCAGCTTCAAGTGTACACTTACAGGCATCATCCTGTGGCTGAGCATAATTTCCCACTTCTTGAAACGAGACATTACCAAGGTGTAGAATTCCAGCTACAATCTGCAAAACGCTCGCTTGATCTTCATCTGATATGCCCATAACGTACATAGCATTCTAAAAACAAAAACATGAGACTAAAATGGTCAGAGGTTGAGGGTAACCGCTCTTTCACGCTGACATCTGAACCTCCATCTGAATCTCCATACTATGGCTCTTCAGGACAAGTGTTATCAGATTGGTCGTGAATGTCGTCACCCAAATTGTGAGCACAATAGCCCAATATGGCATTTATGCGGAAATATTTCGGTTTTGTCGCCCAAACAACGCACAAATAATACCGCAAGTAATGAAAGTTTGGTACCCGCTCCAATTCAAAAATCGCCCAATCTGCCAACACGGTTCAGTACATCGCAAACATTCCCATTGTTCTGAAGAGTAACTGCAGCAGGACGCTTAATAATGATATTTATGAGAGATACTATTACAAAACACCATACAAGGCACATCCACAAACATGGCAGTGAATCATACGCGGCTAGGGGGTTTAAAGTAGTTGGGTTGGGCAATGGGACAGACCAGAAAGGAGAACAAGGTCAAGAACAGAAGTCCAAAAGTCCAACTAATTTGCAGAAACTACTTTAGGAGAAGTGCGCAACGCTATTCACGATGACCTTAAAATTTAGTTTACGTCATGTACGGATGTATTGACGTGACTAAATGTACTTTGACGTCTGTAATTCCCAAAGTGCCTCGATACTCCACAACCATTGCGCTCTCTTTCGTATGCGGTCAAAGCTATCCACCAGTTCACTCATCCACAGTCATAGGCTTACAACATTCGATACATTCCAGAATTGCATAGCGGTCTATGCCACATACTGGCGTAAGTCATGCGTCTCACAACTTTAGACTTACAGCTCTTCTGACGGTTACCCGCTTGACGCAAGGTGTGCTGTGGAATACGCTGGGCTCGCGAGGGAGCTACAAGACACTTCGTCGACCCTTTGTCACCAAAAACACACCTGTTACGACTTCACCGAACCATCTCAGATATATCCTTACATTAAAGCGACATGGCTTTTAAGTAGATGTTTACATGTTTCCAGGACGGACAAAGGGCTTTGTTAAAGCATGACATGACCTCGGGAAGTACAACATAGTGTTACTTGTTAACAACAAAAATTGAGAGAGAAAGAGAATATTCCTGATTGATTTTTCAACAGCGGAGAGGACGAATAAATTTTGTCTAAAACAACAAACACCTTGGTGCAACAGACGGTGCACCTGCAAATAATACAGAGGAACATCCAATACTAGAGCTCATACCCTCGTGTCTTTGTACTCTTTGGTGTCATCTGTTCCATCGACAATATAGCAACCGCTCTGGTTCAAATAATAATAATAATCCGCTGATGTTAACCCAAGTTGTTCTATTACGGAGAAAACGACAAAAAAACAAGAAAAAGTTGTAAAAAGAGTCACTTCCATAGCTAAAGTTGGATTAACATGATAACAAATAGCAATCTTTAACTTTAATCAAGTCGACCCTAAACCAATTTCAATGAATCGATAAGATCTGAAGTAAAGCCCCTGAATCACTACATAATTAACCTGACAATTAAAAAAACTGAAGTAGTTTAAGACTAAGGACAGAAAATATATATCGCTCTGATTCAATTGTAACAAACGGCAACCTTCCTCTCATACCACAATATTGATTCCGAAACATGGTCTCTCTTCCTCCACCACCAAAGTGGTTGTCAGGACACAGATAATACTATAATATTTCATAGCGCAATAGTAATTTTAGCGCATTCGTATTTCATAGCGGGTTTATGTTCCTGACATCACAATTCCAATATCCAGAGTATAACTCCGTTAAAAAAACATTTCTGTTCTTTTAAGCATATGCAAGTCTTTGTGAGTGAAATTTTAAGAATCGATTAACCAATGAAGCTTTTTTTCTATTACTCCAATGTGTCCAATCAGTAATCACGTAGAATTACTGTAAGGAGTTAATTACAAAAATATATTTTAATCAAAAGATGCCCTCTGAACTAAACGTACATCGACTTGTTTTTTGTAATAAATATTAGCTAAGTTAAGGGCTCATGAAAACTTTACCTGACAGCTCAAAGATGGCGAACCTTTAAGCTAACTCACATCAGAATAACAGGGGTTGAAGGCAGGTGACTTGAATTGTTGAAAATTGTTTGTAGAATCTATTCCGCTATCTAATAAACAGGTGATAAAGATGAGCGTACCAGCTAGGGGTACGGGAGCATTAGGCTACTAACTCTGACACAACATTGTGGGCAATTTAATTGTATGTTTTGAACAACAACGTGCTGCTTACAGCGTGCTACGTACAATGGACATGCAAATTAATCGAAGCCATAGCTCAGTTGGTAGGGCAGCACGTGGCGAATGCGTGGGTCCCGAGTTCGAATCCCAGTGGTGACACTTTCACTTTTCTTTAGTATCCCTTCAAACTTGATAAGTTCAAATCCTCTCTTCTCTATAATACTTTCTACTTTCAATGGGCTGAGGACAGCATAATGGGCCGGATGGCAGGCCTTCCATGGTCAAGTCACATGGCACAGAGTGACTGGTCTCCAAAATTGAGCAGAACTGGATGCGATGTCCACCGGTGGAGTCTCAGGAGCTAATGTTATGACTAGAGAAAAGTGACCTATGTTATTACCGGGTCACATAGCTCAGTTGGTAGAGCAGCACGCCGCGGATGTGTGGGTCCCGGGCTCGAATCCCAGTGGTGACATTTTCACTTTTTTCTAGTATCCCTTCAAACTTAATCGAAGCTTGTATTGTCATGGACTAACATTTGATCTTGTACGGTGACTGTTTTAGAAAAGAGAAGGATCAACATCGAATATTTTGTTGAAGCCAGCTTCGACTACGTCATTAACAGAAAAAAGCCGGGGAGTACAATAAAGAAAACATTAGGAGTAGTGAATATGGTGCTCCTAAGAGTGGACGCGGGTAGTTTAAATTAAGAAACAAAATTAGGATAGGATGAAAAAATAGAGAAATATACTTGTTATAACGGTGATATGAGTATTTCCTTCACGTTAACGACTGTCAAAAAATACCCAACGTGTACTGTGGGATTCTACCTCCAGGCTGAATAGGGATCGTAAGTAGTGTTAGTACAGTAGTTTTGTCTCAATGAAGCTTTAGATGAGAAAGGCAGGGGGTAAAAAGGGGAAACTTGCACAAAAGACATATAAGCTGATGTTATAAATAGGGACCGAAATCAAAAGTGGGGTAGCCTGACTCTCAACCCTTAATACGGGTGGTCATGTAGGAGAGCATAACATATATAGAAACTTACCTTTATCTTCACTCGGTGCTCCAGTTAACAACTGATAGAAAATATGAAAATTCCTTTCATCCGGGTTCTGCATGACGACTCTTGACTGAAACAAAATCACGAATTAGTTTATCTAAGGACTGAACTGTAACAGCAAGATGCAGGCTTTTTAACGGTTTACAAATACGCAATTTTTTATGCTCAAATCCTTATCTCCAATTCATAACTTTGGCCGAATGAAGCAACGAAACTGATCAACCACAGCAATATGCGGGAGCGAAAACTTGGAAGATTGTTGAATGGGGACGAAGGAATACCCCTAACCAGCCCAACAAGGGCGTGCCCATTATTTCATTCAATTGAGAATGAAATCATATAGAAGAGAGAATTTGAATATAGCGAGTTAGAAGAGACACCAGTGAAAAGTGAAAATGTCATCACCGGGATTCCCGGGTTCGAATCCCGGTGGTGACATTTTCACTTTTCACTGGTGTCTCTTCTAACTTGAGAATGAAATGTCAGATGCCTGTTTATGTAAAGTAAGCATCTTAAAAATTTTACTGGAAAGACATTTTGAATCATAGAAAATTAGATTTAAATTAAAAGCAATTCCTTTGGTCAAGAACGCAATTCAAATTAGCACCGCGTGGGTGAAACCCATCCATACAAGTGTAAATGTGCATTCTTATACAGTTGCTTCATGTAGGACCCTAAAACTGACTTTGGCACCTACAAAATATAGCTTTGTCCTCTTGGGAATACCTTCCAAAAGTTTCATGGCTGACTACAGGCAGAGCAGGTATATCTGCATCTCAGGTTTCAATTTCATTTGAAACAAATAGTTTGTGGTCACCTAAAACGCCATCAAACCAAGGCAAAATTGAGAAACCATACCACAAGGTGTATAGCGATGAACAAAACAGTGACTCTTTTAAGGATCAAAGTTTAACACTGTATATAGAGTAACTGCCTTAGCACTAACAAGATGGCCTTTGTATCCCCAATGCTGTTATCTATGGAGATGGGATTGCTCTGAATGCCCTTTGACATAAAACAGTCTATAGAACCATTAAACAAGTTATAAACATTTGTCGGCCATGATCATGAACGCGGTTCTAATGGCAGCTCAAAACCAATGGGAGGATGCACATTACCAGCCATTCCATCACGACCTGGTGATCGTTCTAATGACTTTGCAATAAGCTTAGTATATTCGTGGAAACTAGGTAAGACTCCAACGCCGTTTCTCGCTTTGTGTCAACTATGCTTATCAGTACGGACAATACAAGATAAAGACTTATTAGATACAACAAAATTTGACGTGTATCAACGACTAAATGTGATAATTTGGTAACAGAGAAGTCAGTCAGATCACACAAAAACAGTGTTTACACCAGAAGAGTGGGAGTGCTAAAGCAAGAAGAGTGGGAGTGTTATAGCAAGAAGAGTGGAACAGAGGAGAAATTACTATTTAGCGAGAGGTTTAGTATATAGATGACATAGAAAATAAATGAGCATATTTTCATTGAGAAAAAGTTTTCAGTATCTGCAGTATTCACCATTGGCAAGTATGCCTTCGCAACAAGTCAACTATGAATTATAGAGTGCCACAAGGAGTCGCTGGGAACTAACAGTCGGGAAATGCTAATATAATAGGACCTCTTCCGTACTTCACCACAACTGATAGAAAAATTAGACACACTGTTTACATCAGGGTTTTCCAATTACTTTCTGATTAATATTTCATGTTCCATTGACCATCTTCGACTGTTTGGAAATAGCGAATGGTGTGACAAAAACCCACTTTACAATCGCTGAATATCCATGAGCTGAATAGATGCATTAATTACAAAATAACTATCAGAAGATGTATTATTCGTTCCAAAACAAATTATTTTGGTATACAGGCATTGTAAGGTTAAATTACAGAAAACCGTGCTGATTTATGCCAAACATGATGGCGTCTACCTACCTTTTCCAACAAAAAATTGGATATTTTCCCTCCCTCTGGTTGACCTCCTTTGCTGAACTGTATTTCTACATATTTACCCTACATTCAAAAGAATAATGTATATACACCTTAGTGAAATAACCTAGATCTCCATTACAAAAACTATCACGATGCAAAGTACGACTGTACTGCAATGAAGTATAAACATCAGGGCGTCATATCTGACGAGCTTATGAATAAGGATAAGGACATTCCTTGTGATATTATGTTATAAACTGTCACGACAATGTTATTCCTCAAATTATAAAATTAAACTCCTGTTCGCATTTCTGAGATGCAATTTCCTTCGTCATTATTGTGTTCTTTTACAAAAGCTTGATGAGAAACTACGTACTTCTTTAATACGAGAAAATGGGTGCCCACTCTCTCAACAATTGTATA
>JAAAKL020003198.1:0-23796 GCA_010016065.2 Carybdea cf. marsupialis auct. non (Linnaeus, 1758)
CATTGCTGTACCTTGAAGCTGTTTGTACTTAGTACAGTCATGCTCGAAAATGTTGTGCGTTAAAACAAACTGTGCTAGTTCAACTATTGTGTCTGTTGAAACGCTCTGGTCTTCCCTGGTGTCTAACGCTTTCCTTATAGCTTGTAGACCTTCTTCATGCGGAATATTTGGGTACAAACCTACTACATCAAGTGAACCTATTATTGTATTGTCTGGGAGACTATCTAGGCCTTGTAACTTAATGAGGAAGTCATTATTAATTTCTTGCATGTACGATCTAACTCTTTGCGATAAAGGTCGAAGGTGCGAGTCGACAAATTTGGATATATTTTCGGTGTAAAAGCTGTAGTTGGAAATGACTGGACGCCCTGGGACATCACACGTCCGTTTGTGTATTTTGGGTAGCAAGTAAAACCTACCTAGACGTGCGTTTTCTACCTTGAAGAAATCTTATGTGTCCTTACTTAACTCTTTTGTAGATGCGATAGCTTTAAGTGTTGCGGATAACGACTTTTCGGGGTTCCTGAATAGCATCGTCGTCTAACTTAACATAAGTGCTGGGATCGTCGAGATGATTTTTGGCCTCAGCTAGGTAATCTTCTCTTCCCCATACTACAGCAGCAGAGCCCTTATCAGCCTCCTTGATGACAAGGTCTGGATTGTTTCTTAGCTCCTGGAGTGCTGATAATTGCTCTTTTCTTATGTTGCTAAAGTTAAATCTATCTACTTCGATGTTCATAATGTCTTACTCTATCTTGTTAAGATATAACTCTATAGCTACTGCATTACGCTTGGAGTTAAACTTAGATTTAGGTTTGAACTTTTGTGGCTTGTATACTTAGTTGCTATTTCTAAAATGCCATTATATAAAATGAAAAGAATAAATACCACAGCTTGTTCTTTCTTTTTCTTACTTTTGAGTGTTCGCTGCTAACGTTTTCACGCCCTCCGGCGTTCTTCAGGCAATTGACCTACTCAGAATATGGTGTACAGATATTTATCATTTTTCTGACGTCAAATTCGGAATGATGTAGAATTTAAAGCGAAGATGGTGTCGTTGCGTTGTTTCTGATAGTAACGTATTAAATGTAAAGTAGGTTTGAATTTGCTTATAAAATACAACTCGTATTCTTCTCGATAAAATTTGTCATCTTTCTTTAATTTAAAGAAAGGAAATATTTTAAAGTTGCCTTGGCCACAGGTCTTCAACATTGAGTTGTCTGTACTTTGGCTGTCTGATTTATTGTCTGTAGATTCAAACTCTATCCCGTAGTTTGGTGGCTCCTTCCCCTGTCTCTCCAATATATTCTTCTTTACATGTTGGACACATTATGACATAAATGATGTTGCTGCTGTTGCAATCGAAGTTGTTCTTAATTTGGAAGGTTTGTCCGATTGTTTTGAATTTATGACAGCTGCCTGTTTTGAGGTGGTTACAGCTTTGGCAGCGATGGTCTCCACATGTCTCTACTTTGTTCTCCCCAGCGATAAAACTTCTGCTCGTGTCAAGATATTCCTTAAATTGGGTGGTTATCTCTTTGAATGAATGAGTTTAACATTTTTAAATATGGCTTTTGTGTTTGCGTTTTTGTGTAAGGTTTGATAAGCGCTTTGTATTGAGAAGAAGATACTTCTATTGTTTCTTGGATTGAAAGTAGAGATAAATGTTATAACTTCCCAGCTCGTTTTCCTTACTCCTTCTCAGTTTGTTTTGGGGAATAAGTGTGGCCCTTTCAATACCTGATATTATCACGCGTCTAGGGTATTTCTGACTCAGTAGTATTTCTTCGAGTTCTTTAAGCCTCTTTCTCGTGGTGTTTTCATTTCCACGATAGTGCAAATCCTTCTTGCTAATGTGAATGTGATATTTATTTTACATCTGCGTAGGTGACAGGAGTCAAATGGGACGTAATGTCTAGTATCCGTGTCTTTATGATAAATATCCATCCAAAGACCATCCTTTGATTTGTTTACTAGAACGTCTAGAAAAGGTATTTTCGTATTGTGTGTCTCACTTGTAAATTGAATTGAAAGATGCAGACTATTCAAGAGTTCCAATAGTTGGTTTGGTTTTTTCAAGGATGTATCGATGTTGATGTAGCAATCGTCAAGATATCTTTTCCAATTTCTTCTAACAAATGAAGATAGATGGTCGTTAAATTTCACCCTACCTAATGTGGTACAGTTTCTTTTCCAGATAGCCCATAACTAAGGTAGCATATGTTGGTGCTACTATTGTTCCCTTTGCTGTACCTGATATTTGATGGTAATAGACATTGTTTAACATAAAGTTGTTATTCTTTAGAATGAAAAGCAGTGCCTCAAGCATGATTTTTTTGTTAAAGCGACTTTGTATCAATTGTGGATATTTGTCCAGCCAGTATTCAATTGCTTCTTCACCCAAATTATGTGTAATATTGGTGTACAGGTTGCTGACATCGTAAGTTGATAATACTGTGTTATCATTCGCGTCTCGTTGACATTTACTCAGAAAGTCAAGATCGTCTTTAAAGTAGCTTGCCACTTTCGACAAGGTTTTATCAACAAGTCTACAAAGTAGCCCAAGCGTTTAGTTGGACAGTTGTATCCTGCTACAATTGGCCTCATCTTCAAGTCAGTTGGTTCAAGTATTGATACGGATTCACTGTTTGTTTGTTTAATTCTATCTTGTATCTCTTTAGACTTGTGGATCATTGAAAAGTCCAAACAAGTAGCTTGTTTTATGCGCAGATTTCGTTAAGTAGTCTACCTCTTGCGATGTTAGCATGTTGTTATACTTTTCTACCAGCTTTTTATTGTTTACAGTCTTTCTATCTGTTTTGCCCTCTATAATAGTGTAGGTAATTTTATCTGCCAGGGGATCTAAAATTCGTTCTTCGTAGTATGAAGAGTTCATTATACATGTATATATAATGTAAAACAACTTCAGCTTTGAAGCAAGCTTCCGGATGTATATCCTTCTTCAGGCTTGCAGACGTTGGTCCTTGGCATGGTTTTATACCAACTGAATACATTGGAAGAACGTACATACCTAAAATAAAGTAAAAGAATTTACAAATTCCTTAAAAACATGTGCCACTACTCCAATTAAACTACTTACAATGCATACACAAAACTCCTAAGGTATTCTCGGGAGCTTTCCACTGAAAGTATGTACATCCCTCACTGCCTCGCTTTCAAGCTGAGGTATGAATAACCACAACAGGGGTTATCCCCTGCTAACCACGTGCGAAAACACGTAATATACACTCTGCAGTAGGAAGCTCTGAAACCGAGTCTAACCTAGGGTATTTACTTCCCTCTCGTTAAGGCCATTGGGGGTGAATACACTGAGGCGATGCTGCCAATATGATTCTTTTTTGCGCAAAATAACCTCTGATTCCGCTTGACCAGTGAGTTGGAATGACCAATCGTCCGGCCCCATGTGACCATTGGTACTAGAATGTAAAAACAAACTAGCCTGGGGTACAACCGTATTTTGGTTCACTTCTCCCCTTTGCTTCTTGCAGAATCTACTGTACTGAGATTTGTGATTGTTAAAGCGCAGTCGAAAAGCGGTGGTTGTGCTACCTACGTACTGCATGTTACATTTCTTGCAGCTTAAAAGATACACAACTAACTGAGAGTTGCAGTTGAGTGGTCCATATTTTATTTCAAAATTATTGGACTCCCCTCTATTGGTGTAGGTGGTGCTTTCTTTTATAACTGTGCACACTTGGCAGTTTTGTTTGCCACCGCACTTTCCGCACCTTTCCCCCATCGCTTCTTTATCTGGCAGTCGCGCTCTAACTAATATATCCTTTAGTGTTTTGCACTCCTAAATGCCACCATAGGTACCTCAAGAAAAATTGCTTTATGTTCCTCGTCAATTGTAAGGATATTAAAATTCTCTATAATGACTTTGTAAAACCCTCGAACTAAGGGCGGGATGGTAAGGTAAAAACTAATGTATCCCTTGATACACTTTTAGTCCTATCCCGGGGTGTCTCCAATAACGCAGACCTATCCCTTAGTTTGACACTTCCGATCTGCTCAGAAATGACACGCTCAGTGTAGCCTCGGTCCATGAGCCACTTGGCTAAATCATTGCATGTGCTATCAAAGTCTTCTATCTCAGAGCAAATTTTACACAGTCTATGGGCCTGACCATAAGGGATGGCCTTTTTTGTATTGAAAGTGTGGTATGACTTGAAATTCAGATACTGGTGACTATCCGTCGGTTTTACATACAAGTCGGTAGTAATTCTGCCATTTTTCTTGACTACTTTTACATGTAAAGAGTCAATTTCCTTATTTGAAAACGAGTACGTAAACTTAATGGACTCATGTAATGTCTGAAGATAGTTATAAAACCCCTTAACTCTGTCCTCCCCGTACTCCCAAACCATAAAAATGCCATCAATATAATGGACCCAGCATAGGGGCTGGTACGGATACCCCTCTAAAGCCTGCTTTTCAAAGTCAGCGAGAAATAAAATAGCATAAAGAGGGGCGAATTTTGTACCTATCGCTGTCCCCCTTAACTGTTTGTAAATAGCACCGTTATGATCGAAAAAATTGCTTACAGACTTGTCGATTCTATTATCGAGAGCTTTTCTTAATGCAACTAGCCCCTCGTCGTGGGGTATGCTAGGGTATAAAGCAACTACGTCAATTGTACAAAATATAGCATCGCTCTTAATATTTGCCGACAGATTACCCAGTTTTCTTAGAAAGTCGGATGTGTCCTGTACATAGGAATCAACTCCTCTAGCTAATGGCTGTAGGTGAAAGTCTAAAAACTCTGAAATAGCTTCAGTATAATATGACGAGTTAGAAACCACGGGGCGACCTGGTACTCCTACTAGTTTCTTATGAATTTTAGGAAGAAGATAAAACCTGCCTAACCTAGGGTCCTTAACCTTGAAATATTTAATAGTATCTAAACTTATATCTCCTCGCTCCTTAATACGATCTAAAAGCATGTTAATACCCCCCTGGAGTTCGTTCGTAGGATTTACACTACATAGTTGATATACATCGCTATCTGATAGTTGGCTATCGGCCTCAGCTAAATAATCCTCAACCCCCCACACCACAACGGAAGAACCTTTATCGGCCCCCTTTATTATTAAAGTCTTATCTCTCTTTAATTCTTAAGTGCCTTGTGTTCCTCAGGAGTGATGTTACTAAAACTATATCCTTTACAATCTAAAGCCATAATATCCTCCTCAATCTTAGATATAAATAGTTCAACAGCCGGGTCAACGTTGCGAGGATGAAAAGTTGACTTTGGTTTAAACTTATTGTCTGCAGAACTAGAATTGTTACGAAAAACTCACTTTAATCGAAGCCTACGTGCAAATAAATCTAGGTCTCTCTTAATAACGGATTTGTCTAATTCGTTGGGAGTAACTGCAAACTTCAGACCCTTGGAGAGAAGAGATACCTGAGACTGACTTAGCTCTTTGCTGGACAAGTTCAAAACATTGCAAGAAAGAAAGTGCCCCGCGAGTCTATCCTGAGAAGACTCATTGGGACTTGATAAACTTACATTGTTACACAGAGCTGGTTTTACAACTATCGGTGTATTATCTACATTACGAATATTGCTAGCACAATTCGAAAGAAATTCTCTGGAAGTGTATGTTTGCAACTTTCTGTTGTTTTGTAACCATTCCTATTTAAATTATTTTGCCTTTTGGATGGAACACTCTATGAAGGCCAGTAGCTAAAGGAGAGTACGAAAATTGTGCCTCCCTTGCAGTGCCCACATAAAACTTATATGAATTTTAAAAATATGAATCGATCATTGTGGCCCTTAAAAAGTATTTGTATAGATTGTGTAGTGAACTTCTGTTATTGAAGAAAAAATGGGTGTTTTATGATATCATTTACATGATTTGGCACAAAGAGTATTGCATTATAATCATTTCATTAGTATTTTTGCCTCCACTGCAGCATAACTTGTCTACTCAATGGCCATTGTTCATATGTTTGTTGAATCTTTCTGGCACATGTTCTTGCACATACCCATAACCTTGTAATTGGGTACAAAATTGTATACCCCATTACCCCAAAATTATGTATGTATTTTGAAGTTGATAGATGTTGGTCAGTTCTTTCTGGCAGCTTTGTTATCTCTTTTTCAGGCATGTTGGTCTACCGTGTTTTCAGGGACATGGAAAAGATATATGCAAAGATCATTCATGCATGTTGCCTCTTCTTGGCATTCATTTTTACCTGCATTGGTCTGAAGGCAGTTTTTAACTTCCATAACAAAAACACGCAACCCAGTGGTGCACATAAGCCAATTCCAAATATGTATTCCCTTCACAGTTGGCTTGGGCTTGGTGTTGTCTTGCTATTTTGTTGCCAGGTAAGTAAGTAATTAATAAAAGTTTGGGGTTTTAATGTTGATTTGTTTAAAGCAAGAGCTATATATTCTATTATTAAGGAATTCAACATCCCTGTTTGATTGGATTTCAGTAACTTTGAAGTATGCAGTAGATCTAACTGTGATGGAATATGAAGATTAAGACCCCCAGAGCTAATATGGTATCATGCCTTCTAGAATCCAGGCAATGTTTGGTTCTGTCTGGAAAGGCCCTTTACTTTAAGATGGGATAATCCTCAAACGTGGTTAACAAGGCATGACCCTTCCTGTACATATGATGAGTCAGTTACATGGTGCAAGCCCATGCAGGTGTTGAATTATAAAAATTCAATTTCTTGCTTTTTGGCTTGACGCAAATTGTAGCTCAAAAATTAGATCTGCCAGTGCAGACAGTCGGCTAAAGATGAAAACTACCTACCTTCCAATGAGGATAAGCCATGTTCATTTCTTTAATTTGTTAGACAACCGCTTCACACCTCACTGTCCATCAAGTCACCTTTTTTTATTAGAGTCATACATTTATGATATCCCTAAACTTGTTAATTGTTAGACCCTTACGTTTCCATGTTATCAAAAGAAAAATGTTAAATTGTTGGAGAATGTATATTTAATTTGTTATTTAAAGTATGTTGTTTGCTTCTTTACTTACAAGTAGTAATAAATCTTATGTTTCAGCACTGAAAAACTGTAGCATTGTTGATCAGTGATGTATCCAATTAAATACTGCTGTGATTTTTGGAATTTTAGTACAATGTAGCCTTCTTTACCAGATTTTTTGTTGCTCTATGATACTCAACTCAATAGATTGATAGACTTAGCTACTGTTTAAGCTGAGAAAAGCATAGCCATGACAATAACATAAACTGAATTTCATAGCACTAGCTTGAAGAGTTGGTGTCTAGTATGTAAGGTGCCTTAGGTAACTTTGCAGAGCCATATCAGGTTGGGTGCTAGGGGCTCATGCTGCAAAGTCTGCTATAGTAATAGTATATGTGAATACAATAAGTAGATTTTGTTTATTTAGATAATGGTATGCAGGTGTAGAAATAAGGGCCAGTCACTGGTTCATGAGCAGCTGTATTTTAGTGGGCACCAAAGTAAAGTGACTGGCTGCTACAAAAACTGTAGTTGGATAGCAGTGACGATGAAAAGGAACAGGGGAAGCAGGTGACAAGATACAGGGGGTGTTTTCCAAACCTCACTTTCACGAAGTGACTGTTTTCCATGCAATTCTATTATTGTTTATTTGAATGTGTCAGAGCACTATTCAGAATGCCCCCTGGACCCTGTTTCCTTTTGTTACCAGCCCACTTTGTAAAATGTAGAAATGACTGGCTCCATTATGATCTCTTATTTTGACACCTAGGCATGTCATCATCCCTCACTTTAAGAATTGTTGCTATAATCCTGGTTCCAAAGGAAAAGTGTTTCATATCTATTATGATACTTCTTTTCCAGTGCAGCGGCTTCTTTTATGAGAGAGACTACAAAAAATTGTTCCAATATGGTGGATAATATGTATGTGAAAGTTGCATATTGTTTGACTTTGAATTGATTGATTCAATCCTGTTTGAAGAAGTATTGCCTGATGATTGGTCATCATGATTATCTGTTGTGATTAAATATCATATTTTGCTCTATCCAACAGTGGTTTATGGGATTCCTTGCTTTCTTTTGGCCCAAGTTGGGCGATTTATCAAGAGCTGCATACCTGAAAATACATGTATATTTTGGAGTAGCAATTTTTGCTGGAGCTGTTGCCTCATGCTTATCTGGTTTGACAGAAAAGCTTCTCTTTTCTATAAAGTAAGTTTCTCTTTATTTCTTACTCATAGTGACTAATGTGGTTGCATAGCATATTAGATGGCAATCTTAGTTAAACAGTTTAAGTGCCCATAATATGCAATGGGTGGGGTTTTGTAATTTTATGCTTTTTCTTTCATAGTGCATTGAAAGAAGTTTTCCTGTCACGCTCAATTTCTGCCTTTTCTATACTTATCTTTCCTAAGAAGTGGGTCACTGTGGTGTAAACAATTTCTTCTTAAAATAAATCCCAACTCTGTAAACTAATCATAACATTCCTAATGGTTCTCTTCTTCTTTCAGAATACCAACACAACCAGCCCATATGTTAATTCCACAATTAGCCATTGTTTTCAGCTTTAGTCATCGTCTTTCCCAACTTACCTTGACACAGTTAAGCAACTTATATTGTGAAAAATGGCATGTACATATGCCCAGTTTTATTAAGGAATCTGCAAGCTGTGTAGCCTCCCCCTTTTTCTAGGGGTGGTTTATCTCAAACGTGGAAATACCATGGAAACTTAAAAATAAAGTGAGGGTCCTTAATTTACTTTTTATGTTATGCTTCAGAGAACTGAGGAAAGAATTTCTTTGACAGAAGCAACAAATTATGTTCTACGCGCTTGAGAAATACAGTATGTTGTATTCTTTCATTTCATTCCTACTAGGCCAACGTACCCACTGTTTGTCCCGGAAGGATTGCTGGCAAACGTTTTAGGTATTGTTCTTGTCATCTTTGGTGCATTAGTTATCCATCTTGCAACCCACGAGCCATACAAACGACCACCAGAGAATACAGAAGGTGCTTACATTCCTGTATCCTGATTTTAAACTGCAAGGTGAATTACAAGAGGAAGACGATGAAAGAGTGGAATTGTATTCATCAGTAATAAGTGACGCAATATTTATTTGATTACAGAATAACGTTAATGTATGGAAGGGTTAATCCATCGCCACTATTTTACAATGATGACATTCATGGGTAAACTGGTAAACTGGGAGAACGTTTTCATTTGATTCCTGTATGTAATTTAAGACATTAAAATATATATTAAAATTTGAGCAAGTGTGAATTAGCACAAGAATGATACTCCTGTTCATTCAAGTACTAACAGCAGTTTAATGTTATATTTGCTATTTCATTAAACGCCACACGATTATGTTGGACAGGAGTGTGATGTGCTGTCTTTCTAACTCTTGCTTCAGTAAGAGTATTGTACCTCATTTAATCAAAAAGTTTGTTGGTGGTACAAAGCAATAAAACTGCACGAAATAGCAAAAACATTATAGTACTGAATAGCTTTCTTTCGTCAGACGCTCCTGAGAGTTCAAAATAATCAGAACTGAAATGGAGAAGAAATAAATGAAACATATACACAACTGTGTTTTGAAAGTAGCCAATCAGAATTCTGACGGCCAGATTGGTGATGTTTTGACCAATTAGTGTCAGTGGAACTGAATGGTTAACAGAAAAGGCCCAAAGAAAAGACAAATACTTTTTGTCCACAAAGCAACGCTTTTCAGTACTAACATGTTTTTAGAAGTTCGCACACTTTTATTTAATCAGTAAACCTCTTAGTACCAGTCCTAAATGTCGAAAATCACGAGAAGCACCGAGGGCGATGGTTCGAAGAGATCGGACATCCATTGGGAGTACATGGAGCGGTGAAATACAGTTCTGATGTTCTATAGACCAAACTAGATATTCTACACTACTAATCAACAGTTCCACTAACCAAAGTGTTTTGCTAGTCTTTAACAGAATATAAATGGAGCAGTATGCAGAAACGTGTATGGGGCTATTTTTGTACGTAAGCATTCCACATGGCATTTTATTATCTGCTCCGGAACTATCTATTAAGGCTGCATTTTAATGAGAAAACGCATCGTTCTGATAGCATGGATACATAGCTTATTGAAGTTTTTATAGGGAAACAAATTGATCTCAGACCATTTGTAGAGGCCCTCCCTTGTATAGATAGGGGTATTTTCCCGCTGATGTAAGCTACTTGGACAGTTAGATACACAACCAAAGCTCACGTAATTGCACATTTCGACACATTTCAAGCTGCGACTCCTTTTCTTGCCCAAGGCTGTCTTCAAAGTCGTCTTGTTTTTTCTGTTTAGAAGAAGAGGCCTTGGCAAATATTTTTTGAGATAAGTGTCATTGTCGCCCGCAGTAGAGTCCATAGTTACGAGGGCGCGGCACTAGGAAACATTGTTTTAAAGTTGTTTTATTTCTTCGACGCTTATGAAATTTTACTTGGCATGATTTCATCGAGTTCTATATGTTAATAAGTAGTCTGTTTTTCTGTGCATGTCCCATTTGTGGAGTGAAGCATATATCGCGCCAGAGGCTTGTCATGTTGATTACACTTGCATCAGTCCATTCTTCTCTCAGAAAATTTAATCGATATCCTGGTTGTGCATCCAGCAGCAATTTTCAATCCTCTCCCCCCTCCTTCTTAAAATCGGAGTTATTCCAATACAATAATGTAGTTCGCTTATTGTCGAACGCCCCCACGATATGTTTGTAACGTTGCCAAAGCACCGTTAACTCTTAACGCCTTATACTGAATATTACATGTAGTGGGGCGCTGGTGTCCCACCGAGAATGAAGTATGAAGCTTGCAGACGTGTTGTGACGTGTTTGCAATCGATATAATATATACATTAGTGGTGATATTTCTTGGATTCGAGAACTCCATTTTGTAGGTGATCTTGCCAACATCGGTAGTCAAGATGCAGTTGTTTTAGTTCCAAGTGCTATGCGAGGCACGATTTCACGGGTGACGATCTTCAATTTCAGCCGTGTTAATAACGCATCAGCCCTTTATTAGGCAGATAAGGAAACAATGTAGGGAGGCGGTTTTGTGTTAATTTTTTATGGTTTTAAACCGTCTTCATTTTGTTGAGCTGGTGTGCATCTCGCAAAAGAGAGATGAAAGTGTCTGCATCAACAACTGATAGCTTAGTCGTTTACGTTCCATTTTTCATAACCTGTAGTAGATTACTGCCGTATTATAGCTACGCACATGTGAGCAGTAACTCGTTGCTCAAGGTCGCGGGCAGGTGTCTCAAACGGGTGTTGAAACGGTCTACCTGCTGCTCCTTTTCAAT
Source organism: Carybdea cf. marsupialis auct. non (Linnaeus, 1758) (assembly GCA_010016065.2). NCBI lineage: Eukaryota > Metazoa > Cnidaria > Cubozoa > Carybdeida > Carybdeidae > Carybdea > Carybdea cf. marsupialis auct. non (Linnaeus, 1758). The sequence goes on from JAAAKL020003198.1 coordinate 11,299, forward strand.
TTTCTATCAAATGAATGAGGAGGTGGGATAAGCATTGTGTTAGAAAATTCGAAACCAGTTTCGAAGGTTTTACTAATACACGTAATCCGAATATGTCAGATGAGAGTAGAATGCCCTCTTGTTCCCATGATTTTAAACAGATTACTTCATTTCAAATTTTGGGTGGTAATTCCTGCATGAAGTTCAATTAAGTACGAAATAGCCAGACGTTTGTTCATCATGTTTACTTATCTGGATATTTTGTACCTTTACGAAGATACAGGGAGGAGGTCAGATGCGAATTATAACTTTTATTGAACATAAGTTAAAAGAATCGCGAAAATATCTTGTAGTCGAAATATTTCCAAAACTTTATCATTGGGAATTATAGAAGGGTATAAGGCAGGAGGGGTGCAAAATGTTTCTTTTTTCATTTGAGGCATACATATCAAATGTTGTACCGACCTTGCGTCTCACTTTGTGCTTTGGTGCAAGTAGGTAGTGGTCTACATTGCAAGGGTCAGATGATTTTTACTATCATCTGCCACACATATTTATTACCCATTGGGAACTACAGCTATACTATTACTATTAGTGCCAGGTGCTCAACGGCAACCATTTCTTTCTTTTTTTTATTTAATTGCTAGCCGACGGTATGTACTCAGTTTGTTTTATTCCTCTATCAATATTGTATACAAGGCGTGATACCTTTAGTGTATGATACCTTTATGAGGGTAACTAAGATACTGTGTCTGGCAAAATTATGTTATTCATGAAGATTCTATATTTTATAAAAATATGAATATGGATTCTTGACTACTCAACCGTTTGCTTTTGAACGTAGCTAGCAATTTTATGCTAAATCAGGATGGGAATAACTTGACCATTATACTTCAAGAGGCTAGATGGAAATATATTTCAATGGAGGTAAAATTGTTGGCAGAGGGTTGAGTGCGGTGGCCGTAATGATCGATAAAGCTATTGGGATGTATTTGATTGTACTAAGTAGAGGATTTTGAGTAGGATATAAAAGTTGTGATCATGATAAGCGGAAAATACTGTGATAGTGGTTAGACTAGTGCAGTGGTGATGATGACGATTATGTGGTGACAATAATGGTGATGACCACACGAAGGTAGTGGTGACGAGATTGTTGTTGTTGCTGACATTCATTATTTTCTGATTTACGGTGAGAGTAAACAAAGATTGCATTAGTGTAGGGATTGATCATATCTGTATCAGTCTTTGTCGTAGTAAGAGCAAATGAGAATTGTAAGATTGTAGTTTAACTTTGCAAAAAAGGGCAGCCATAAGAAGCCTAGACAATAATGACGCGGAGAATTGGTAGTAGCTATCGTTGTTGGCGGAAGCCCCTATGCATAGTAACGGTATAATTATGTATCCCTCCGACATATATTTTGATGATTATATACGCGAGTCTTTATTTTGCTGAGGCATAATTTTTCTTGTTTCAGTACAAGTTTATTTTCAAATTATGAATATGTGAGATTATTAGTAGATGCAAAGTAGTATCTTTATTTTGATGATATCTTAGGGCGCAAATTATCTCTTGGAGGTCTGGGATTGATTGGTGCGGAAGGAGTGCCGGCATACTTGTACTCTTTTTCGTGGTGTATACAGTCGGGAGGTACTGATGATCTTAATGGTATTTAATGCTATCCACTTGGGTTGCAGGTGTGGGACGAAAAATAAAGACATACAAAAAGTTGTATAGTTGTCGAAATTATGTTTGTTTTTAGAAGCTCCCCCCTCCCCACTTTCAGGGGGAAAAGAAAAAGATCCGTGGCATTTTCCTTCAGCATATTGTTGCAAATGCCACTACCCCGCCCCCACGCCACTCCCTCCATCCTTGCCGATATAGTTTATGTATGTTTTCTTGTACCTCTTGATCCACGTTCTTCTCATCGCCGTACTTTTTATGGTTACTTTCTGTGTTTTCTGAGGAAATTTCTCTACTCCAAGTCCGTCGACATTGGACGCATTTAACAAGACCACAAATTTGAGTCGATAGTAGTCCGTTATCAAAGTCAAGGAAATCTACGGAGCCATTGTCCCTGATCTGACTATCTCTGTTGGGTTTGTATTGCTTTTGAGAATCTGATTGTTATTGTGGGATATTTAAAGTTATTGCGGGTAAGTAAAGCAAAATCTAACCATTCACGTGTTATTGTTTCCCATGCCTCTATTACATGAGTTCAAGCGTCAAGGAGTTTCATAGAATGTGAAGCTTCACATGCCATGTTGAGGGCCAAATAATTAGATCATAGTGATAGTGTACAGTTTAGTTGTAACGTCGCTACCCCATGAAGTTGATCTTCTTTACGACATTTTAAGAACATTATTGTGAAGATCACTACATAGATAGTGTTGTAGCCAGGGGTAGGGTGAGGCAAGGGAATATAGTTATAGACGAAAACAGACGCTTGCGGAGGGAAGGGAATGTAAGACCCTGCTATACTCGAGTATAAGTCGATGTGAGCGTAAGGATTCTTGAATGGAAGATAAATGGAGGATGTTACTTAACCGCATATCTTAAAAGAGGAAATCCTCGGGTCTGATTTACTGCACCTTGTTTTCTTTTAATTGTATCGAAACTGTCTAACCCACTACTTGATGCCTGGCTACACCACTGCCCCAGATTTTGTATAGAGAGACTCGAATATATTGTACTGCACATCTAGGAGTAAGGAGATATGATAACTATGTGTATGATGAACGATCTCCGTTGATATTGAGGTTTTTCGTTTTTAGGGTACTTAAAGCTTTTTGCAATGGGAATGTATTTACTGCTTTTGCTTTTTGGCATATTCTGCTTCTTGATACACGAATATGTGATGTATGTATCTGTAATAACGAACTGACAACTTCATTATTACCAAAAATCTTGCTGAAGTAATACACATTAAATATATACTTTAAAATCATGATGTTCGTTTTTTATTGTGGCTTTGGTCGTCCCCATCTTTCCTTGGTGTAGATGTCAAGTGTGGGGTTTTAAGTTAATATTGTGGGAGTAGGGAAACTCACAAATGTGTATAGTTTCGCGATTACATACAAAGCAGATGTGGCAATTTTATTACCTCATATCTAGGACTAATCACCAAACATACTTGATTGCCGTTTCTAAACTTATGCGACGCTCGACATACGTTGAAGCTTCCCGAAGCTAGTAATTTTCAGGCAGTGCTCTATTGTGGGCCAGGGTGGAGGTGACATTTTCATTTTTCTCCAGTATCTCTTCAAACTTGACATTTTCAAGTCCTCACTTCTCTTTCACACTTCGAAATCGACATCCCAAAAATTTGTTCATGGAAGTGAACATGATTTAAAATTGTTATGAGAAATACAGATGGGGCAAATGTGTAGACAAATCAGGCAGCTGGTTTTCGGTTATATGGTAGCCTTCTGTGCACGAGTTGTGAATCCATAATGGAGTCATTCACATTGTGCTTGCGCACAAGACAGGTGAGTTGCCACCAAAAGTGTACGTTAAGCTTCAAGAGGGAGACAGAGTCTAGTTTTGCAATGAAAATCTTTTATTTTCCCATCATTCAACTGTTGGTCATTGAAGAGGATTCTCTTTAGCAACACAAAAACTGCTGTAATGTATAGGAATTTCGTCACAATATATCACGTATATCCTATTGCGAGAACATAAGTATTTTTCTATACCCCCTATGCTTATCCGATTTTGTTGAAAAGCCGATGCTAAATTATCATTCAATTAAAATGGCCACAATGCAGGTTTGCGACAAATGCACGGTGAATGCAATGTTAATGACCGGCGCAGTGTTTCCCCAATTGCATCGGTTGGATCAAATTGAAGACTGACATCTTCGATATTTTCGTATTTTCGATGAGCCAGTTACTGACAAACCGAGAGTTTATAATTACAAGTTAGTCTCCTCCCCCCCCCCCCCCCCCCCCTAAAGGACTTATTTTCGTCGGTTTTGCAAAGATTAAAAGTACGCTAATGTAATAGAAAACAAAATTCTATAAAATGGCTTGTGGGGGATTTATAAAGTACGTACTTAAGCATGGGTCGTATGAAATGCGTACAATAGGTAAAATTCTAGTATAATTGTGCGATTAAGAGTGTGTAACTTTGGTACAGACTCTGCTACTCATCAGTGGAAATACAAAAGCAAGGGGTATTTTGCTTGAAGTCTTTGTTTGTTTCGATTTTGCTGTAAGTAATTCTTCCAAAATCAACAACAAAAACACTCGCATGTCAGCAGGGACGTGAAGATGTTGGCATGTGAACGCATTTGCCAGTCACCCCCTTTTTCGCTTGGTACAGCAAGCAACAAGAATAGCTTGATAAAGGGTGGGTCTTCTTGTACTCTTAAATTGCAAGAGAAGACTACGACGAGAACTATATTATTGGATTCGCTATTCTGTGTGATAATGGAGAAGTGGAGAGGGTGCGAATACCTCTTTATCATTAGTTAGAAAGTCGATGAAGAATGCAAAGTTCCAACAGATAAGAGTATGATAGCGAACGCACAACCCAGCCAAGAAATATAGCATAATCTGTTAATGCTTCCCATTAGCGTATTCTAGATTCTCATTAAAGTTAGAGAACGAAGTAGTTCTTCATGAAAAACTTTTCCAAATGGCGGCTGACAGCTGGCATCGAAATTGCTCGTAGAAATTCTTTTAAGAGTCCAGGGGGTATCGATGTTCACACTACATGAGATGGGCTAATGAGGTCAGTTTATTGCAGGTGTAGGCAGAAAGTCGCAGGTGAAGTAACTGGTGTTGTTACTGTACTCCTGTAAAACGTGTGAGTTTGCACATTTTCTACTCTGCTTTTTAAAGCTACATAATTTTAATTTTTTGCTTTAGAATGTCTGTAGCAAACCATGTTCGCCAAACGACAAACAGCATTTTATGATAGTTACACAATATCACTTTAATTAAGGTTTCTATGATAAGCCGACGACTTTCAGTGCAAAGAGATGAATAATAAAACTGCCTGCGTATTGCAGTGTTCATCCTAGTAAAACAACTTACACGTTGTTAATACATGTTCACAGTCCTGAATAGAGTTGCCAACTGGACGGTATTCTACCGTACAATACGGTACTGTCAGGTGCTTACGCAGTGTACGGTAAAGACCGCTACCGTACACTACAATTTACGGTATATCAGAAAAGTTAAAAAATTCATTAGAAAAGTATAGCGTTTTCGTTAACCCACCATCAGCTCTGCGAGGCGCCCCCTGGTATCCAAAGCCAGTTTACATCAAAGGCTATGGAGAAAGGAATGGACTTCTCACTTCACTCTGCCTGTTGTTAAGTCCGACGCCAACTAGAATTTCATATGTTTCACCTGATAGTAAAGTTGTTTAAAATGCGAATTTTATTGTCTTGAATTTTATTTAGGAGAACTTTATTTTGTTCTAACGCACTCGAGCCTTTTTAGATTTTGATGGGCGTGAACATGCCCCTCCCCTCCTTCCCATACGGTATTTTGCGCCACCAAAGTTGGCAATCCTAGTCTAATGACGGTCGAGCAAATACACTTCCTAACGACAAAGTGAGCCACCCTTAAAACCAGACGTAGTATCCTTTGATCAACGTTAATAGTTATTTTGACCCTTGTCTAGCCCCAGTTCAAATGATGCAATACCCATTACCAAGCACGGTTTAAACGTGGCCTGAAGCCTCAGCTCCACTAGAAGATTTTCAAGACGATCGCTGCAGTGATTGTGGTTACGCACGTGCAGTTAGGAGTTTTTTCGCAACGTCTTTCTGGTCCTAGACTCTTCAGATCAGGAATTTTAACATCACGGCGAGTAGCAATCGCAACAGAATTCTACAGAAAATTGGCTATTATGTTCGCAAATAACCAAGACTGGCCTGTAAACCCTCCGCAGCATAATAAGGACGTAGTAACGATAGAGAGTATGTCACCACCACTAGAAAGATCGGAGGAGACAGCTGTTACATTAGACAAATAGGCATTTTGGAGGCCATCAGGCAACATAGATGGCTATGAGACACAACAGATCAGAGGGGTTCACCCAACTTCAAAGGAATTTACGGCTTGTCTTGGCAATTTGGGCGGGCATTCCCCTGCCCTTTACTGGCTTCGTACCTGCGCCTGGGGATCTCCTGGATTCGAGACTGCCTTACATAGTTATTAGTAGCAAAATTGTTTACGGCTACGCTGGTGACGATCGCCTTTCGTGTGGAGACAAGCAAAGTGTTTTCGTCGAGAATTTTGTGGCAATCACTGCAGCGATCGTCATAAAAATCGTCTTATAGACATGTGGCTTAATGGATAGAGCATCAGACTCAAGATCGAAGGGTCGTGAGTTCGAATCTCCTCCTGGCCATACAATAGTATCCTTAGGCAAGGTATGAACCACACATTGCTACCGGCTCGCACTGTGGGTGAATCTGTATGAGTCCCGCATGAGGCAGCACTTGGAAATTCGGCAACCTAGGCTGTCTTGCAGTTCCGACCGGCAGGGTAATATATGTATGAATTGTAAACCACTGTAGAATGGTTCTGAACTAGATATGGCGGTATATAAGAACATTACAAGAAGAATACAAGAAGAAGGCCATTTATGCTCCCACGACGTGACACTTTTCCTCTATTCTACGCATAATGCTGCTTTCTCTACAATGGGCTTACATTCAAGACCGTTTCATTGTGGAATATCATTCTACCAGATCCTTTGAAACCTTCCTCTAAGCTGTATAACCTCTAACGCTCCTTGTATTGACGATTCGTTAGTCTGGCCTGCCTGGGTGAGAAGATTTCGGCTACATAAGATTTCGGCTTCCTTGTCTTAATTGATCCTATTTTGGTTTCTGTCTAATCCTGCAGGACTTTCACCGTTTTGTCCCAGAACGTTTTGTCCCAGTCTCAAGTGTAGAAAGTTCCTTTTCCTTCTCTTTGCTCGATGACCCGCCCTCACAACTGTAAAGTAAACAATGAATCAACTGGGGCTTTTCCCGAGTTTACATTTCCAGCTGTATTGGATCTTTTAGCTTTACAATATATATTTTTAACCAGGTAAGGGTAGATAATACACTACATTGCTTTTTGATACTCAGGAATCCAGCGAGAACCGATCTGGGGGAAGTACAACTGTTAAAAACATGTCAGCTCACGATACTCATCGACAAACGATGATAGGAAACAGCTACACCAAGCCAGGCACCAAAGTTATAGCATGGTGACCCCTCGTCAAGTATGTACTGTCAGTATCAGCTTCTCAACCCTCCCTCCCCACTTCCTCGATTTCAAATAAAACGGTAGCATCATCAAAACCGAGAAATGTTCGTTTTGGACTTAATCGATCTCTTCTTCTCACAGCGTACGTACTTTTTAAATAAATCCATGAATTTGCCAAAAATGGACATGAAAAGCTGCCTGAAATCAACTTGCTGATAAATTAGTACCTTGCGTGCCACTGGACGATCTGACAAGATATGAAGATGATGTACAAGCGGGCGTTCTTAGAAGTCTCCTTTTTATTTTAGTTGTAATTCCTTTTTAAGTTTAACATTTTCAAGCTATTTACAATCGTGTAACAACACATTGTGTCCATTATGTTAGTGGACCGTATTTGGATCCCAGCAGTAATGTAAATTCGCGTTCATATTGTCTAGAAGATTCATATAATCAACAGACAGACAGAAGTCGAATATCTTTCGGTTTTCTTCGATGTGCACGGGATTTGTAGACTTTGGTATAACGCCTGTACAACGAAAAAGACGAAGAAGACCTATCGTGAACACAGCTACAACAAATCTCTGCTCTTCCTTTATTCCCGATTTCTTTATTAATTTCATCCTAAGTTATTTACTTATTGATCGATTACTTTTCTTTTCTATTTGCTTTTTCAACTGGCAACCGGGAGATCGATTATAAGAAACGGAGCGGGCAAATTTTAAGCTCTACTTAAGCACTTGTTTAAAAATCTTCATAAACCATTGTTAATGTATTTCATACTATCATTCCACGACTGTAGCAAGAGAGATACTTTTGTAAATGCTTGGAAATGGGTTTCACGCTCATATCAGAACAAAACCTTTAATATCATCGTCAACATATATTAACGCCATCTATTTTCTTGATAAATGCGCTAAAAGGTTCTCAGAATGCAAAACATCTGATAAAGTTTAAGACCTTTTCCATCCATTGTTTCTTACCGAAGACATAATTACCCCTGAACCTGTAGGTAATATCAATATGTCCAGAACTGGTGCTTGCATTACGAACTGAAAGTCATAGCGTAGAAAACGATGGGGCTCAGACTGCCTCTACATATCCCTCTACTACGTGTTGGCTGGTATAACTACTTTCAGGCAGTATCCCAACCCAAGAGCCACATGCAAGTATGTAATAAATTTTAAGCATAAACTATGGACTGCTGCACAAAGAGATCTTCATGTTGGGACGGGTCAGTATTTACCAGATGTGTAACGGGAATGAGCAAGAAAGCTGCAGATGATTGGCACGAGATTATGCCATTAATGAAGGAAATGCGTTTCATGGGCGGTAAAGAATGACATGTCACCCCCTTGTTACTGTGTGATATTGATATATACTCCCCATTTTGATATACACCAAACTTAACATCGATTTCATAGCCATCTTGAAAGGTTTGTGTTCATGTTTAGTTTAAAGGCACAGATCATAAAATAATATGCAAAATATGTAAATACTATGGGAGATCAAAGGGACCATACCGACTCCGTGCTGAATTCCCCATCTCAGTAATATTTGTGCTGGTGTTTTATTAAGCGATTTAGAAATATCCTTAACCACTTCGTTGGCAACAAGCTAGAACAAAACAGAGAAGAGTAGAAAGGAACATGGCTCTCCTATCTTAGGGAGGATCTTTATAATCTCTCGTAAAATTTTCCTCGTGGGAGTAATGCAGGAATAGTTACTGTATCCTTGTATCTTCTGTAAAGATCAAGTAGAACCCATTACGTAACTCTCTTGTGTATATTTTCTGAAATGCGATGCCGTCCTACTGCTATACTATGTTTTTAATTACAAAATCACTACGTTTTGGGTGCATAGCAACTGTGTCTGTTTCACAGCTGGTGCAAAGAATGGGTAAACAAACTAAACCTCGAGCTCCTCAAACTTTTTTCTCCGTGGGCACTTGCTATTTCGTATGTTTCAGTTTATCCAAACAAACATAAACAAATGCAACTTTTATGAATTGCAACGTTTTCAGCCTCCCATGCCATTGCTGATAAATGGTCTGCTAATTTCTATCCACGCTCCTCAATCTTGAGGCACTTGCTTCCTCTATTATCTCAATATTACCCCTCTGCCCTCTCCTCTGTTTTTCTCTTCCTTTTTATCCATCTCTGGGTACTCATTTCTGTAATTCTTTCGTCCCATCTATCGTTGCTCCTCTTTAAGTACACTCATTTAATATAAACCTGTATACTTTTCTGTGGTTCCTCTACAACTACATTATGGACGCCCACGATGACTTTGTTGGAAAGACTTAATCATGCCCTGGACTTGGAAACAAGGTCTGTCACAAATTCATTGGTCACAGATTAATTTATCACAGATTAATAATTAACAGAGTCACTACTACAGAACGTAATCGATCGGAAGAAAATGCTACAATGTAGAAAATCGGTCCTACCACAGATACAGACTATAAGAACATAAGTAAAGTATAGGTTAGGTATGAAAGATTAGCTTCCAATACCTGAAATTTGACGATGCGGTGGGGAAGATTTGATAAAACGAGTGACTGAATGATAATAGAGATCCTTGGGGACAAAGGTTTTAAGCTTCTTAATTACCACTGTATAAGTATCCTTCAAAGTTTTTCCTGCATTAAATCATTCGCCCTCGGACCTCGGATGGAAATATATTAAACAATGCAACAATGGAGAGCACGCACGTCAAAGTAAACTGTCCGACTGTGAAAAACTTTTCCTGGTAATCACAGAAAAACAATACAGGATATCGGCGAATATAAGTCACACTAATAAGCTAGCATAAGCTTGCTCATAACAGATACGTACTAACAGTGAGCATGGGGGTCAAATACTACCAATATTGTTGGTCAAAAAGAAAAAGAAGAGCTTACAACCGTATATTATACAAACTTCCCCCTTTACCCAACCCCCCAAACCTCCTCCAATAAAATAAACAAATTTTCCCCCTCCAATACTAAGTTCTTGGCTACGTGTCTACCTCGAAAGAACATACCTCCCTCCATATACTTGCGATTACACAATGTGGGATACCTAGTGAAACGCGATTTTAAGTCATACCTCTCCAGTGCCCAATGATGAATATGCTTGCAAAAATATTCCTTTATCATTGCAAAGTTCAAGCAAATCCCTCTGATACAAATGGGGATGAAACTCTACCTAAAGTTTTGAAGACAATAAGAAAGAGTAAAAATAGGTACGACAAAGCCGCACATTAGGCAGTGACACACAACACAATAACCTCTCTTATTTACTTATGTCTCTGTATCTTATCCCCTTTACTGACATATGACCTATTAACATCTTCGGTTAACCAATCTTAAATTCATCTACCACAATTGTTACGTCTTCTACACTGATTTACATATCATCAATGCTCTTGGCATGTCTTATTATAGCTTAAGCTAACACGATACCCAAAAGAAAATGGGCCTACCTTGCTTTAATTAAGGCCTTGCATAATAGAAACATAAATAGAAACATTTAAATTTATTATTAAAAGGAAAAAGCATCTCCTTCACTAACCCCGCAGCTGAGGTGATACAACTCATTTAACTTGATGACGTAAGGTCACCTGCTGTCACCAGAGAAAAACAAGAAGCGCTTAACTCACAACAGGAAACAGGCAATGAAAATTATGAAGAGTCTTGCTTTGGCTCTGTGTATACCCCCACTATTCCCTATATCCCAGAAAATTGTCAAGAACATCACCAATCATTCAGCTACTGTACTACTTGCCGTTCGTTTGACATAAATAAATGCCTTTGTTTTGACTAGTGGCCAATGAGCACCGACGTAATGACAAGAGTGGGTGTTTGCTTACGCGCTTTACCCACATGTACCCACAAATCTCAAGTCCATACCGACAGGGCTACATAACCAAGAGAGGTAATAGAGCCCAGCTATGATATAAAAAATTAGTAGTTTCTTTTTTGTCTGGGTCAACAAATTTAAACCTTGTAATCACTTGATTGTTGCATTTGCAATTCATTACAATATGTCTGAAAATAAAAACTGATTCATATTACGATAAGAAGGGAACTTTGACGTACCTAATACGTTTTTGTTAAGATAAATATTCCCGCAGATACGTTCCCAGAGTCTGTTTGGGGAGAGGGCTTCGGATTTTCAAATGAAATTATGTCCCACAAAACTGCACAAGAGTATACACTTCTGAGCCCGAAGGAGTGAGAATTAGAACTGGGTGCACGTAGGATCGTGTTTACTCCCCAGCTGATGTCAAAGTCTGAGCCAGTAGAAAATGCTGCAAAGCAGCATTACGAAAATTTGAAAACTCCTTGGAGGCTAGGTAACCCCCCAAAACTTTTGTAAACCTCCTCCTTTAGTCTAAGTACCACTTAGTCTGAAACCTAACAATCCTTGCTTGGTGAAACGGAAGTGATTTTCCTTAAGTTCCAGCTGCATGCATGACAACCTCTTTCACCTACTTTATATAAATATCTGAGCGCCCAAATTGGTTTATCGGTCTCAAATCTACATTCAATACGGTACGGGCGCACCTGAGGCCGAGATCAGCAAATATCGGGAATGGTCAAAAGGATCCAGGGAGTAAAACGTAACAAAAAAATACTAAGCAACTCGCTTTTAATTCATAAACAGCATTTTTTAAACTGTTAATAGGAAACAATGACAACCTTACGCCAATACCGGCCTATCGTAAGTAAAAATCAACCAGCACAGTTAACAGCAATTGATCACTTCGTAGATGGTGCACGGGTACCTCGGGCACATCCAATACGGGCAAACTTCAGTTTTTGCTCGCAATGTGTGCTTTGCAGCAAGAGGACGAACATAGTATAAAAGAGATTTTTACAACTATGTATTGACCCTAAAAAGTTGTGAAAGTCTGCAGGGGTCAACGAGGTTCCCTGGCTATAACAACGTCTGGAAAGTGTTATTTTAGTAAGCAATTAAATGATAAAAAATTTGCAGACGAATAATTGTAGTGGTTCCCTTTACAACAACCTCTGGAAAGTGATATTTTAATAAGCAGTTAAATGGTAAAAAATTTGCAGACGAATAATTGTAGTGGTTCCCTTTACAACAACCTCTGGAAAGTGTTATTTTAGTAAGCAGTTAAATGGTAAAAAATTTGCAGACGAATAATTGTAGTGGTTCCCTTTACAACAACCTCCGGAAAGTGATACTTTAGTAAGCAGTTAAATGGTAAAAAATTTGCAGACGAATAATTGTAGTGGTTCCCTTTACAACAACCTCTGGAAAGTGATATTTTAGTAAGCAGTTAAATGGTAAAAAT
>JAAAKL020003199.1:0-19807 GCA_010016065.2 Carybdea cf. marsupialis auct. non (Linnaeus, 1758)
TTTATGTATGTATATATATAAATATATATAGCGAATTTCCATATCTCTTCCTTTAGTACCTCTTTCTATATAAATATATATCTATTTATAGTGATATTTCATACATTTCATACATCACAAAAAATGTTATAATATTTTGAAATAAAATTTTGCGAAATACACTAGAGAAACAGAAATATGTCACAATAAAAACAGTGTCGTAGAGGGGTTGATCTCCAAAATTGCCCATAGCTGGATCTCCACGTTGACCGGTTGAGGATTAGGAGTTACTTTGTTGACTAGAAAAACAGACTACAATAACATCCTGAATCACCTAGAGGATTTGATACAGCACACAACACGAATGAGTGGGCCGCGGGTTCGAGTCCTGTTGATGAATTATTATCTGTTTCCTGCATCTTGTCAAGATTTATTGTATCAAACCCTCCCTTTTCGATGAAATCAAACTCAGACTTTAGTAACTTAAGAAAGAAGAGTGTAGGTTTAATCCACCCTTGATAATTTATACATTGTGTTCTTCATGCAGAAGCATTAATCTTTGATGAGCTGTGGCTTACGTTCTGACCAGACTTCTTCACCTCCTCTCTCTAAGAAATTAAACCATTAGGACCTCTATGGTAGCCAGTTTCACAGTTCAAATACTTAGGGTCGATCATTAGTGAGACCGGCTCAAAACCTGAAGTGTTAGCGAGAATTGCCCAGACCCTGAATGCAATTAGCAGGTTCAACATTCTGCGGAAGGACAAGAAGATTAAGCTAAAATCTAAAGTCCGACTAATGCGCACTCTTGTCTATTCGATATTTTTGTACGGATGTGAAAGCTGGGCACTTACTGCAGATCTCCAGCGCCGTATACAAGCACTAGAAAGCAAGTCATTTCGAAGAATTCTTGGTGTCTCATACAGAGATCGAGTCACCAATGAGGAGATTTACCGACAGACTGCACTAGCTATAGGACCGTTCTAGCACCTACTCGACACGGCTAAGGAGAGAAAGTTGCGCGGGTTTGGACATGTAACAAGATCAAGTGGTATTAGTAAAACCGTATTACAGGGCACAATGAGTGGTAAAAGGAGAAGAGGACGACAGCACAAGAAATGGTGCGACAACATTTACAAATGGACAAGACTCACACTAGAAGAGGCCCTACAATCAGCAGAGGACAGAAAGATGTGGGAAAATATTATTCGTCAGAGTAACGCAGCGCCCCAAGACCTTCAATGGTTACGGGATAGAGAAGAAGAAGCTAGACAGAAACGTAAACTCAGTAATGTTATCAGGGTAGCTCGTCTCCTTCCTGTCCTGTTGATCCCTTTTCATGTCACACCACTTAATCCTCTAGGTTACAAACTCGCACCACATAGTAAAGAAGGGCATTGTTCCTAGGTTCCTATCTGTTGTACGCCTTCTATATTTTTATAACTTGTATTAATTCATAATTGTCGTAGGCCTCACCAACTAGCATAATCGAAGTGTTGTTATGGCTCGCTAGCCTAAGTCAGCATTATCTACTTATTGCGACACTAAGGGGTTTGCCCCTGTTTTTGATTTTGCCTCCTACATCAAGTTGATACCTTTTTTTGCCTTACGTCTCTTGGGAATAGGTCCGAACAACTATGTGCGTCCAACTAACTTACTCGAACTGTTGATTGAAAGGGGATTTTAAATGACACCAATGTTTTGAGTTGTCACGTTATTGTATTTAACGGTACAGTTTTCATTCACAAATGTTCATCTAGTATATGTATCATCAGGACAGTACTACCTGTTGTGTTTTTTGCTTGATGTTCTTGGCATAGCAGGGGTAACGTCGAAAGTAACATTCCATCAACAACAAGAAACATATCGATTATAGTACTAATACAGAGGTATCAACGGTCAATAAGTGCAAGATTTTGATTACAAATAGTATCGAATAGTATCGAAAATGATTTGAGCATGATTGATTAAACATGTGTGGCTGTTTTGTCTTTACATATTATTTCGTTATGACGAAGGGACCAGTCAGAATGTTCACAATCAAACAAGGGTACGTGGAAGACATAAAATAATCGAGGTACCTTTGAATTAAACGCATTGCGGCATTACATACAAAATGATACAACTTAACCTTAGCGTTTATGCTAATGTTATTTTCTGGAACTTTTGGCCACAAAAAGATTACAAACTACGACTCTATAATGGGCCTCAGTTTCAGTCAGGCCGGCTCGCGTATTAATTACTCCAAAATGTGGGGCGATACAAAAAAGGTTTAGTAAATGTACTTTCACTGAGAAATGAACAGCAAAAACTACGAAAACAAAGACAATCAAAATTACTAGATGGGTCCTGCGGCCCCTGGCCCTCTGGTAGCTATCCAGTTCTCAGTTTTTAAGAGAGGAGTGTACGTTCACTGCTCAATCATGACATGCATCAAAGATCGTTTTCGTTGGATAGGCTATGGAGAACATTTTAAGACGTAGAAAGAAGAAACTTTGCCAGTAATTGGTGAGGATAACAAGAAATATCTTGGCATAAACTATCCTTTTACTTACGCGATATCTTGCCAGCTTCGAACTTATTAACGCATTGCAAAGGGCTTTGATCTTTATACCAAGTGCAGGATTACCTCTCTCGTCCCTCAGTAGAGATGCTCTCACCAACAGAGAAAGTGTGGAACAAAATTGGCAAGGTTTGTGATGAATAACTGCCCTTCGTGTACGCATGGTATCCATTTGTGTGCTCTTGAACTGGTGTAAGCACTAAAAACAGGGACAGGAAGAATTGCATTAAAATATGCTCTTTGTAACATGAAACATAATAATATGGTCTAACCCTTCTATCATAGGATACTGCTCAACTGTAGAGTGGTTTTAACAGTTGAACTCCTAAATGGTCACATAAATAATAACAAAACGTTTCCTCATTGTATGAGTTTAACAAGTGGGCTATAGTCAATACTTTGTTTACATTGCGTTACTATAGTGATGAGAGTAAATACATAATTTAAGGAATTGGGAACACTTGTTCCTGTTTTGCCCCAGTGTGTAATATGTATTTTGTTGATCGCCTTTATAATACGCGTCTTCTGAAATATGTACGCTGTTATCAAGAAGTGTGACGCTTATTAGACTTTTTGTATCCTTACACTTTATGGTGCTAAGTCAGGGATATTAACCAAACGTCTGAAGGAATAACTGAACGTGTTTGATAGAATTACTATTGAGGGTTTCTAGTTTTAAAACGTTGACAAAATTCGAGGCTAAGGCACGATTCATTTGGACAAGACATATTTCTGATGTCTTAAGGACAGGTAGCTACATGAACTTTACGACAGTGACTAGACTGCCACGTAATGCAGTTGTTAATTGGTATGCTAGGGTTCATTAGGAGGGAAAAGTAAGAAGAACCCATATAGAAACATTACCCCGCAGCAGGGAGACGAGTTATGACCCTTTGCAATAAACAAGGATTCTCAAGGGCTCCTGGTGACGGTTGCAAGCAACCCCTGCACTAAAGAACAATGAGCATGTAATTCACGATTGTGTTTATTTCTTTACTAGGCGGACTGCGGTATCATCATGCTCTGCAGTGTACATATAGCCCAAGTAATCACATGTTAACGTACAAATCGCATCACTTTAGATTGGCTTAAGTTTTAAAATAAAAGTAGAAGCAAGCAACTCTTTCAATATTTGTAAATTAATACAGCATACATCACACAATACGGCGTGTTCTCAAAAAGCTCATATTCCCTGTATTGTCATGGTTTAGCTATCAACATAAAGGAAAAAAATGGAATTCCGAGAAAACATGAAACAAAAAGTTTGCAGGAAGGAATTGTTTCATTGGATGACCTCTCCCTTTGGGGCTATAAATATACAGTGCTTACAAGAGGCGCGTAATGATTATAAGAAATAGAAAAAATGTCTATCAACCAGGATTTACAGTGAGATGTCTTGCTTAATAGAGGAAGCAGGAATTGATATTCTCATTTTTAACTCCATACCATTGAAAAGTCTTCCTCCGAGGTGCTGGTGAGTTTACATGCCTTGACCAAAGTAGAATCCATTCTTTGGGAAGCTCTGAGGGGGGGCAAACAATAATAGGTTAATCAGATTCTTAAACATTTGCTAGATCATTGGTGATTTGGTCTTATTGCGGCTGTTGTCACCTATTAGCACCAAATATTAAGACGAATATATACGAATCATGAGCGTCGATGGGTGTCAAAAGTGAGGGCAGGGGTAGGCAGACTTCAGAGATTGAATAGGTCATCTCATAAATGGTTTTAAAAAGATCCTCCTTGGTTTGCGTCCTTGACCACTTTATAGCCAATCAATTATTGGGATTGAGCAGATGAAACATCTCTGCATACTCTAAAGTGCGGTAAAGTTTTCGTATGCCACATCATGCCACCCGAAATGCTACTTGTGATAATGGAGCATCTGATATTTATGCGTAAAGTAGGAACGTATTCAGGAATACACAAAATCCCAGACACTGTTCCGGTAGTAGCTGCTCCATAAATTTGAACTACTTAAGGTGCTTTTGGCTCGAAAACGTTCAAGTAACATCGATAAGCTCCCTACTTTGGTCATATTTCCTACGTCGCTGGATGCATTGATAAAAGCTACATATCAAAATTAATAGAATTCTTACTTTGCTTCATTGAAAATTCAAGAAAGAAGAGGTAAAATAGATAAAAAGAGGTAAATAAACCTTCGTATCTCCCTCATTTAAGTAACCTGTGCACAGGATTAGCACGCCCTGCTTCCAAATAGGCTGTGTCATATGTGAAGACTATTTGTCACAAATGCCTCTATGGAACCAGCGTGCCTAGTTTAGGCACACTTTCGTCGTCGACTTGGAATACTGTCAGGGGTGGATTACTCATGGCAATTTTGGCAATAACGAACTGACGGGATGTACATAAGCTCATATCTATCCATAATAATAAGTAACTATAATAATACATATTTATGGGTTGATGCCATTCGACCGAATTTTCACCCTCTTCAAAGAACTGAGCGACCTTCGGCGGAGCACGAACTGCACGGATATTAATCAAAGGAGTCTTCGCCCTGTGGTAAACATTTTCTTTACTGTAGGAATTATTTACTATTTAGCAATTCAAATATCCTCTACAGTAGAATTCTTCACAATGTTTCATAAGAAAATTTATTCATGGTCGCTGTTCTGAAAGTAAACGACACAACACTTAATGGTCATCCAATTGCACATATTCCCATTCTATATATACTGGTGCGAAGTCATTCATGTGATACACAGATCCAAAGGGTGTTGAAAAGCCAACCAAGTGCTCAACTTTTTTTGTATACCGACTCTCTTGCTCAATTTTACTGTGCTTTAGATGGCAAGCTCAGAAATGGACTACGACTCACAACATGATAAACCTCTACCCTCTATGGCATCAACTGAGTCGAAAAGTCTTAGTATATTTAAAACTTATTATGCTTGTTGTTGTTGGAAGTATGCGTAGATCATAGATTAAATATCTCCTTTTAGTTGCACTTATCCCAGATTAAGATATTCGAAACTCCCAAGCAATAAATATTTCCCAAAACGCTTTTCATCATACGAAACGCAAGGAATCAGTTAAGCAAGCCACGGTATTCAAACTAAAATTGATCCCATCATCTTTGTATTTCTTTATTAATTGCACGTAATTAAAATGCAGATGAGACTTTAAAATGTGTTTTGGTTGCAGGTACAGTTGCCCCTAGGTAAGTGTGATGCACATGACACAAAGAAGCACTTATTTACTATAGCTCCCATGTAAAACGGGTCCCCCAAGCTCCAGCAACACCCCCAACACACACAAACTCCGTGTCACGAACAAAGAACCGGAAGAAATAGGAACTAGGAGATCTTTGTGTATTAGTATATTTATGTACCACTAGGTCTTAGGGGCCATATATGGATAAAGAACTAATCTTAGGGTCATAGTTGTCTACAGGATAAGTAAGCCCCCCTACAGTGGTAGATTGAACCAATCAAAGATGAAACGAATCGTCAAGCAGCACGTCGAGAAATAAAGGGCGAAGTAGGCTGGAGGAATCAAGAGAACACAAAGTGACCCCTGTCTCAACGTGAGATACGCAAGGTAAAGTAAGTCAAATGAAGCTAAATTCCCCATAAAAAGAGGAGCGGGCCATTTATGAGGCTCTGAGAAGTTAAATTCCTGCTGTAGATAAAGAGAAGTTAAATTTCCTGCTATGATTTAAACAATAATTCTTCTTGATTGCCTTAATAACATTACCACTATCTATGTTAAATAGCCCTTGATATCAATGTCCACAAGCCAGGAGAGTAAAATTTGGAAACTAGATTTATTTCTTGACGGTAAAGTAAATGTCAGTCTCTTCAGAGCTTATGAAAACAACTTCAGCAAAGACTTTCAACAGAAGTAGGAAATCACTATCTAAGACCGAAGCAGATTGATCTCGCACGCCACGGGGGGTTACAGGACATAATACAAGAGCATAGAAACTGAACAGTCAGTAGGTGGTGTAATTTGGTAGTATCATCACAAAGCATAACGTTTATAACTTGCAATTTTCAAAATCTTGCAATACCAGTTCTTAGTAGGGATATATGAAACTCATCGATCTTTCTACTCTTTCATGTAGAAAATCTTTACTGTTCAAATTCTCCGCACGTCGTTTTGAAGACTTATTCTGCTAGGCTTTTCGAGGGCTCTAATCTATTTTCTGCCACTTTTGATCCTTAGTTTAAGAAGGGGAACTTTCCTGACTTATATTCGACTAGCAAGTCACCCAGCACCAACGGGTCAGCCTCATGAGGATATGCATACCAAATTTTGAACCCGTAAGTGATAATCTTCTAGAGTTCAAGCCCACCTTGGAGACGTCGTGCCCGGAGATCAACTGCGAGATGGCCAATTTTTCTTCGTCAGAATTTTATGGGTGGAAGGAGGTCACCACCCGAATTTCATGAAGATCCGTCAAGACATGGAGGAGTAGAAGCAGAACATACAAACATATACACATACGCAAATACATACTGCCTTGTTTTTATTGTTGTAGGTAAGTCAGTTATTAGGTAGTTGCATTTTGATAATTAAAGGTATGTAAGGTCATCTTTAAGTATGAGTCTAAAGATGGTAATACGGTTGCAATACAAATAAAACCTCAGTGACAGATTTTCATTTCCAAGGATGAATTACCCTTTAAAGGTAAAGGATTATTAGGTATAGAACCAAGTGAAACTATAATTGATTTTTTTAAAAACTATTCCCCGCAAACAAAATTACGGCAAAATTGAAAATGACCCAAAATATTTTTCCCAAAGTATTCCAAACTCTTGTACCATGAGACTTATGCTTACGACTTACAATCTAAAGAGAGCTCCAAAAGCACCCTTATGCAAGCAGAATCGTACGAGCAGTAAGAGCTGTCAGAAAGAGGTAAGTGAAGTCAATTTCATAGAAAAATGAGATACTTGGTAACTCTAGAAAACCTTCAGTGTTGTAATGAAGTAAGTAGACAGAAGTCGTTTGGCAAAAAAGGATTCAAGTGATGCAGTTAAAGAAGATGCTAGAAAAACAGAAATTGATGCCACCGATGGGATTCCAGTCAATGACCCATGCACTCGAGCCCTGCACTCTAACAAAGAAGCCTATGCTAATAATATCCGACTTTTCTTCACTCGTCACATTAGCTCCCGTTTCTTGCGGCTAGAGAAAATGTTATCAACGAAGCCTGCCGGTGGAGTGCATGGGTCACATGTTGGAATTTCCTTGGTGACATAATTTTCTGCTTTTTAAGTATCTTTTCATAAGTGCTACAAATGTACTTGTTGAATTCAGGACCACAACTAAAATTGAAACTAAATTGTACAAGGTATTGAGTTTTGTATTTGTGAATTTCGTCAGTGATGGAGAAGAATCCAGTGAAGAGAGAAGAAAGAAAGAGAAGTATTGTTAAATGGCTTTCTAAACGGGGCAAATAAAAAACTGTTTGGGGATTATGTCAGTATTCATTAATTGATTGTGCTAAAAACTGAAATTGAGAACTTGGAAAACAACTGTATTAATCTAAAGTTCATGTGACCCCCCTTGACAGTGAGTGTTGTAAATCTAGATTACTCTCAATTGCCAAAATTTGGAAGCCAAAGCAATTGAATAATAATGAAAACCGTAACAAGAACTTTTACCTCAAGGAATTTGTTATATCACAATCACAAATTGACAAGGTAGTTTTCTGAGACGGGGTCGTCTGTTATGGTTATTATTTGATTGATTCAACTAGAATATAGTTGACAATGCTTTTGATGATTACGCTCTGGCTACGGTCCTCGTTATCTCTCGAGGAGTTGGTGTAAACATATAATAACATCAGTTCTCAGTTATGGTTCAAATTATTTGCCATAAAAGTGCCTCCCTCGGGTAACATGTTTCGGTTCTCAGACTAGAGAATCTTAAGAAACGTAAAAAACGAGTGTATGGGTTGGTTCATATATCCACTTTTGGTAGCGCATGTGTAAATCAAGGTCAGTGGCTATTGCCCTTTTCTCGCTTTAGTCCTTTTAACTCTTAAACCAGCTCTCGCACCCCATTCTAATTTAGAACCAATTATCGCCTTTCTTCTCAGAAATGATACATGTTAGTGTCAATTTTAAGTAAAAATAACAAAACAAGCTTATTATCATGATCGTCATTTAACTACCTTAAAACATGCATTACAAAAATCACGATTTCTCTAAATAACACAAAAAATACGGCCAAACTTTCACCTTAAAACATAACACTAGATGTTCATAGCATCCTCACATCCATTCGGGGTAACTTCTTGAATCAAATTCTTAAGAATATAACAAATTGATAGTTTGATCTCGAATAATTTGTATGATCCAAATGTGTCTCTTATTCTCTCACTTGGGGTTAGTTTGAGAATGTGATAACGTCAGTTTCAAGCCGCAGGTGAATAACTTGTATACTCAGATATTCATTCCCTTTGCCAATCCAGGTCCCATCAAGTGGCCTAAGCTTAAATATATAACATGCTCCCTCTAAAACGCGTTGTTAGGGTCTTTTCCTCCTTGATACATAAGTTCTGATTTCTCTTAAAAGTCCTTCAAATGTACAAGATACGTAAGGTGCTTGGCATTTGTAGGTGACAAATCTGATTGAAAAGTGTTGGGCAGTTTTGCACATTCTAACGTTGTGTCAAACGTCAAAAGCAAATGCAAGTTTAAAAAACGCTAGAGAAATAAGAAAATTCAGATGAAGACATATTTTCTATTTCTACCTTTCCTTTTAAAAACTCATTATTTCAAATCCTTACTTCTCAATAATATGTTTCCAGCAGGCAGAGATTTGGTGGTACACATAGGTCCCCTACGTTTTAGTGAAAATTTGAGTTATTCTTCCGCTTTGTTCTTATTCTTATGCCGCAAGCTACAAAACCTTGCAAAAAAATCATTCGAAGTCATACTTACCCTTGTACTTCTTGTATGATGCCAGACATGAGCACAAGCATCATCGCTATGCATATCAGAAACGAGGTAGGTCTCATCATTTCTTGATTCTTTGTTCCTTTAACGTGCTTTCCAAGTCACTCCAGTTTCTTCATCTACTGAGCACTGTTGTTAAACCATCTAAGCTATCTTCATACTGGGAGCCTTTTTATTGCAGATATGAGAACTTGAGGTTAAAAGTCTTGCTGTTCAGATATCAGTTGTCTGGTGAGAGGTGTTGGTTTAACAGGATAGAGTTCCTAAGGTGTTAATTGTAGTCTCTTGGCAATAAGCATATAAGTCAGGATGCGGTTTTGTGTGTTTTTTTCTTCAATTTTCTCTTGAAAGTATTAAGTTTCTACAGTTTTCAAGGCTGCATCAAACGTTTTGGGAATGCAGTTAAGAAAAATTTTGAATCGGAAACAGTAAGATCCCAATTAAATAATATCGAAACTTGGGAATTCCAGGTCACTTTTCTATGGTGTGGAATATAAATGGAGTCATTGTTTCATTTGGAAGTATTTTCCGTTACAATCTCCGTTATTAAAACCAAATGGCCTGTGTAAAACACCTGACAGATGTATGATTTGACTCAAGCGTCAAGAATCAATTCTTAACTTCATATCTCTTGTTCAGTTAAACACGTCCGTTCTTGCGAGTCGCAAAGCTGCGTGGTTTTTTTTGCTCAATGCGTCGTTGTTCTGCAGAAATGAAATACCTTTCTTTCCTGACGCCATTTAAGGAAGCGAGCATAAGCATTTGTTTCTACTTAAACCCAGACGAAAACATTGATAAGTTTTGTTGTATCACATCACACAGTTAAGGGTACACCATGTAAATAACTATCGGGAAAAGCGCGTGGGAAAGTCATCAGGAATTTTCCGTGTTTGGATATTGTTACCGATGACCTCTGTAACTCTGTTATGGGCAAAGAGTAGCTTGCAATGTAGAGGGAAAATATTTTAATTGAAATATCACTCACAAGCCAATCAGGACAACTCCCTTAAATGCACCTCTCTTTGATCTTATTTCTACTGTGTTTGCCTTGCACTGAGGGATTACACTGTCATTTGCGAGGAGAGTAATGATACGTAGATTTCAGCTTCTTCAAATGGTAACATTTTTCTCTGCCCTCCAGTCTACGAAACACATGCAGTTCCCAGTTCTTGATAGTGATATAATTTATTGTATGCAGACACCTATCAGATCAAAGGGCAACTCAATATTCTTGTAATTAAACATACTTTTCTGTCATTTAAGTTCATTTTTTCACTGGTCATGAAAATAGCAATGGCTATCTACATTTCGTAGACGTATTAGTAAAAAAAACTCCCTTTGATAGTTTTGTTTCTAGTGTTTATTGAAAGACAACTTTTAGTTGCCTGTACGGGGGCGGCTCCTAGTATAGTGCAGTCAGTGCAATGCGCTCCCTTGGCTGTTCACAATCTGTGCTACAACGAGACTTTGTCTTCGTTCACCCTGATGAACTTGTTTCCCGCCGTTCGCAAGTGGGTAATCATGCCCAAATGGTCTCTTTTGAGCCACCTCATTCCCAAATTAGGAGGCGGAAACAATACTTCACAGTCAGCCATTTTCTTCGTAAATGTCAATAAAGCAACACGGGTCTTGGCTCAACATTGCTCGTTTCTGGTAATTTACAGGCTACGGTACCTGTCAAGATTATCTAACAAAGATTGCTCATACTCGTGTTCTATTCTTATTGGACATTTCTGGGCATTCAATCGTGGTTAAATGTTGCGTAATAGAGGGTGCAGATTAAATTTGCACTCAGCTCAGTTTATGAGAAATTCTATAACTTTGACGTCAGAATATCCCATAATGATGCCCAAAGAAGCTCTCATGAGGATTCCTTTACAACTCTTTCACTTGAAACGTGGCCCGAAATATCCGTACTCAAGTTCCAAACCACATTTACAGACCACTCATCCCATCAAAGTAGCAATGATTTCAAATTAGGACCATTATCACCTCACGTGGCTTATTCTGCAGTAAGAGTCCGTGTGTTACGTCACTGGAAATTTACTAGGGCAGAAGAAAGCGTGCGTCAGCTGAACAGTAAAGAGTACTCTCTTGATATTGTAATAGGGGCGATGGAGAAAGATTGAATGTCTGTCAATATTATTTGCATGAGATAAGATGAGTTTGTTCTGTTATTTAATATGTCAAGATAGAACTTCTGTGCCCTGCAAATCTTCAGTAGTATTACAGTAGACCACAATATCTTAATCATTATTGACGCACCCCTTGCAATTTTCCACAGGTAGATTACTTTAGAAGTAGACTAAATAATAGTAAGAGCTGTGTATTGATGATTCTGATATTATATTGTTCAAAAATTGCAACCTTTTTGAACTGTCATGAGTAGGGACGCAGGAAGCATCGCAAATCTGTGTGTGGGGGACAACAGTCAAAGGGCACTTTTTCACTTACAAAACACTTGTGTATGATCACTACGCGTTGGATTTAAGAGTAGATAAAAGGGTACTTTTCGCTTATTGCAAAATCTTGGGGGGCACGTGCTCCCGGTTCCTACGCCCCTGGTCGTGAGTACCATTAGCACCCAAAGATGGAAGCAATTATCAGCATAGCAGAGAAGTGTGGCTTAACTCATGGAGAGGAGAGCCACTTTCTTTATGAAAATAATTTATGATTGGCTCTTTTTCGGAAGTCTACAATGACATCATTAGGACAGCAAAACTACCTCTACTAGTGTAAGGTAAGATTTACAAGGATTATTATGTTTGCTTTATGTATATCGATCTTCTTAAACCAATTTTCAAAAGACACAAGGGCATAAGCCACAAAGAAAATCCAGGAGACTGCTAAAGTTTCATGGTGGAAGCTGTTATTCTTCTATCATTGCTAAAAGTGGGTAGATCCTAGAGAAATAGGAGGAAATGTCAGCAAAGGGATTCGAACCTGTGATCCATGCATTTACGGCGTGTACTCTGCTAATTGAACTAGGCGACCCCCGTTGATAAGATGATCTATTTCTCCAGTCGCCACTCAAGCATTGGACATCGACGTTCAATACTAGGCAATATTGGAGACCTGCCTCTCTGCGCCATGTAACGTAAGCATAGAAGGACTTACATACGGCTCATAACGCTGTCGACAGCCCATTGAAAGTTGCAAAGTGTTTGAAAATTATCACGGGTTCGAATCCCGTTGATCACATACTTCTCACTTTGTCTAGTATATATTGAAAATTATCATTTCAAGTCCTCTTTTCTCAAAAACAATCTTATATTTTCCTTAGTTAGAATAAGGTAAGGGATGACAGTAAGAGCACCAATCCTAGTAGTTGTGTAGTGTTTAGTTTTATTCATTTACTGTCTCAGGATAGGTTGCCTATATGCTAAGTTCATTTCATATTTACAGTTAGGGCAGATTGGTCTGGAGTGAATGTAGTATACTATAAATAGTTAAGAAATTACAGGAAATGAGAAGATTATAGTACGTTGCTGAAAGTGACGCACATTAGTGACCTGTTTGTGGTTTTACTTTCAACAACCAAGGCGTAAGGTTTGTACGATATTATTGCATATTTTGGAGGTTTGCCTGGGTGCGTGCGACATCTTGATATAAATTGAGAAGGATTTTCTAAGCAAACACATCAAATTTCCTGAAAGCTTTTTTTTACACTGCTGACAATACATGAACATAGGTGTACACTAGACTCACAGAAAATCAATCTATATTTACAACTGATGTAGTTTACACTGGTGCTGTGGACATTACCAATTCGATTCTTATCGTTAGTTGTTTCCATAACCAGCGAAAACCCTCACCCTTTAATCATACAAGATTCTCATAGAACCTATAACAACGTTGGCAATCACACTTGATCAAGCAATGTTAAGGGTCAGTGATCCTCTGTTAGGTAACTGGAGACCTACGACGATTGGGTTTCTAAAAGCCAATTTTGTATTCCCCACTTTTGGGTATTCTTATCAAGCCCCTTTTGGGGTGGGTCTTAATGCAGCTTTAGCTGCACGTGTTTTAGAATGTAGAAAGAAATATTTTCCTACTAATATTTTACTTCTGATTATAAAGAGCTCATTCTCTTCACGTTTTGGAAGTTAAACGAAAGTCTGGTCTCACCTGTTTAGGGGTTTAAAATGAAGTGCCAGTACTACACAGATGCCAGTTTTTCAACATATTTCACCCAAGAGATTCCTCTTTAAACTACAAGGGATTTCAAACGCTTTCTTGTTTCCTATTCTATTTGCTTTTAAGCTCTTTAAAAAGTTGCCCGATTGTACGACCCCCTCCAGTTGTAGAGTCTCTGTATAGAGCTTTATTAACGCAATGCTTTGGGTCTTTAACAATATTGCTTCCGATCGAATATTTATCTGCCCATAGTTATTGATCGAAATCTAAGCATGCATACTTTCTAGGTCTTCGTAGTGCTACTTACATAATTCATAAACTAAAGATTGTATGTATCTGTCCAGTCTGTTTATTTCAACATTCAGCAAATCTCGATGTTTCTGCAAATTTTTCCGGTCTCGAATCGATCGATTAAATACCTTTCAACTTTTGTTACTGCACCTATACTTGCGCGGCACTGAAATGAAAAAGTAAGAGAAAATGTATTTTTATCTGAGTGTAAGAGAACAAGAACAACCATTTCAAGAACTGCATTTATTGTACGAAACATCAAAATAGCAGGTAATAGGTAGATCGTTTTCGTAGGACTCTACTCGGAGTACAAATCGATATAATGGAATACGAAAAGGACCGAATATAACATACCCAACTATGCGTGAAAAAAGTGAAAATCACAATTTAGACTCCCTAATTGGTGTTGTATTTTCATTAATCTATCTGATTTCTTTAAAACAGTATAAAAACTATTTGCTCTGAAGTACGTCGTGGAAATGGGGATAATAAGCCATGAAGGTGGATTGATCTCGGCAGAGAGCAAACCGGTGTCGTAAGAAACGAGGGAATTTATTTCCCGTAGGTAATCAAAAACAAATCCGTAACAAAAAGGTGCTTTTCCTGATTATATTCCTTGACTTCGACTCGTCTTGAGAGTGGGTCTTACTTAAATATCAACTTCGGCAACCTTGCATGGGTCACTCATTTCCATTCGCAGTCGTATGATAGTAAAATGATATGACCTCCTGGTTCTAGTCTTTGGCCCTTTGTCATAGCAGTTATTTTAACGCCTATGCAGACTATATCAGCTTCACGGAATCAGTAATATGCTCCAAAGCGAACTTTGATTGAGGATAATAAATTCATTAAGTGAATAAAGATGGTGTCAGCAAACAGGGTCCAGGGAATAGTTTAGGCCATGTCAAAGCAGTAGTACTCAACCCAAGCACAAATTGCGTTACCGATAAACGGAACCGTGCTTGTCCTCCCCAGATTGACAAGAACTATGTTAACGATATAGCTCAACTAATACGCGAAATGTGCAGTCAAATTGAAGCAACCAAATTCCCAAACCTATGAAGACTTAAGCAGATTTATATCTCTCACTGAAAATTCTTGATGAATGCATAATCTATCATTTTAAAACTCCATGTTTGTGTCACATAACGTTTCTGTTAATGTAGCGAAGCTATGATCTAACCTATGGTCGTGACCAACAAATCCCTGTCCTTCAACCGCATGGATTGTGCGCTCCAACGTTTCTCCCCTATATTTATCTTGAAATGTGTCCTATCCTTATAAAGATATGTCATTTCCATTTTAATCTATCACCCGAATCACTCGTCAATGTCTTTACCCGATAGGATTGACGCTTTATGGAACAGTGAGATAGAAGCTTCTCTGTCAAGTATTCGTTCCATTTAGTCCTATTTTGTTCTTGAATAAACTATCGGTGAATGTTAAAATTTGTGTTGTTCCAGATTTTGAATTCGATTCGATTCGCTGTAGCAACATACCCTATTTTACACCTCGATTGCAGATTTTATCGGCAGCAGGGAACTTCATGTTGATTGCCTCCCCTTCCCCCGTACGTATCGTCTACTAAACGAAGCTCATCACAACAATCATTTGGAGAGTAGATAGAAAACTTTTTTCGAATAATATACCGGATTGGAGAGGCCTGTAGTTTGTCATTACAGACGCTCTTTGAGTGTGTCGCATTTTCTGCCACACATGTCGCTTAAGGAGTGCGTAATTTACAAATCAAATCATCAGCTCACAGAGACTTGCTTCCTTAGTGTCACTTTTTATTTTCTTAGTACTTACATGTATTTTCAATAATGGGATGCTGTATTGCAGTAGAAAGACTTTTTGCAATTATCGATGCATGTCGGGTGTCCAAGCCCATATGGTTGGATCGTTGAGTCCTCTTAGGAAGTACTGACATAGTTTTACTTGCAATACTGGTTAAAGATTTCGACAATGTTCTACTCTTGCTTATCTCGGTCGGTAGATTTGTATTACCGACTAACTAGTTTCCGCACATTTATAAGGTTTATGTTTCGGTCATGTCTAAAGCATAGTTTGCTACAACTTACGGCCTTCTACTCTCGGACCGAAGAGACATAATCTAAAAACGTCCAAAACGAAAAGGACATTAAAACGGCCTTCTACTCTGGGATCGAAGAGACATAATCTAAAAACGTCCAAAACGAAAAGGACAATAAAACGGCCTTCTACTCTCGGATCCAAGAGACATAATCTAAAAACGTCCAAAACGAAAAGGACATTAAAAACTATGCTCTTTACCTGTCAACGAGGTATCCGAACGTCCGATTTTTCAGTTTTTCTCATTTAAAAAGTGCATGTTCCATAATTAGACTATGGATAAAAGGAGTTTTTTGATATTCAACTTTGATGAAGCTAGGCATGACGTGTTTGAAATAAACGACTTCTAGAAATCTCGAAAATTTGATAACTTTCTTAAGTTTTCAAATTTGGCTGGGGTACCACGGGACAAAACATGATAGTTGCTTCGTGATAAAAGGTTTAAAGTTTCCTTGAGTGAAGGGGTCATTATTATTACACGTTTTGACTGGAGACTTTCACAGCAATTTTCTGAGGTATTGTTACCCAACGCCATGGCCACCTTTTGCACTCCAGCCACCTCTTAGTCTCTGTGTATAGTTTGATGATCAGAAAATCGCCTTGCAATAGTCTACTCATTTACTTTGCTCAAATAGTTTGTTGGTGGTACAAACAATAAAACTGCACGACATAGCGAAAACATTTTAGTACTGAAAATCTTTTTTCGTCTGCCACTCCTCAGAGTACAAAGTCGTCAGAAATGAGATAGGAGGAAATCAGTAAAACTTATACCAAACTGTGTTTTGAAAGTAGCCAATCAGAGGTCTGGCCGTTGCTTTGCAGACAAAAAGAATTTGTCTTTTCATTGGGCCCTTTTTGCTACCTATTTAGTTCCACATACAATGATTGGTCAAAACAATACCAATATAGCAGTCAGACCTCTGATTGCCTACTTTTAAAACACGGTTTGGTATAAGATTTACTGATTTCTTCCTATCTCAACTCTGACGATTTTGTACACTGAGGAGTGTCAGACGAAAAAATATTTACAGTACTAAAATGTTTTGGCTATTTCGTGCAGTTTGATTTACTTTGCTATGCTTAAAGTGTTATAAGTCTATATACAGATCGACAGACCGGGCAATGATGATAGATGAGATTTTTTGAGGATCGTGATATTTGCGAAGAAGGGTCGGTTTTCTCAACAACGATCTAGCCCTGCCCTCCCGTCAAAGCTGCAATGGAATGGGCCAACTGTGCTCATTTTTTTTTCGATATGTAGTTACTTACTCCGGCAAGCTTTCTAAGTGATTTTTAACACAAATCCATTAATTTTACATTGTAACTTACGTCCGTATGCGTAAATTTCGTTACTACGCGTTTTTCAAGAATTTGCATGAATTTCGTTGATATTCGTTTTTCGAGAATTTGCTTGAATTTCTTTACTACGCGTTTTTCGAGAATATGCGTGAATTCCGTTTCTACGCGTTTTTAAATTATGTAGTGGATTTAGAAAGCAGGACATGGCTGGTTGTCATAAGAATACAGGGTACGGTAATCTCATAAATTTTATGGTAGGTTACGGTTTTCATGCTTCACGTGTTTCGAACTTTTTAACCTCTCAACTCCACTCTGTAATCGAAGCTGGACTTGAGGTCTCTCCCGATCGTTTTATCCAGACCCTTAAAAAAGATGCAAAAGTTATTACAGACTTGTAACGTGTTTATGGCGTGTTTTTTTCCAAATGCCTTTACTACGTCAAAGATATTGAACATGCATTCTGCACGCACCTCAGACAGTTTGGTACGTAATTATCATCTGAATAGGTTCAAAGTCTTAACGCAGCAATTGATTCTATAGCAATGTAAAATCTGACTTTTTAGGAGATGATAATGTCATGAACAACCTAAAAGACTCTTGTCCACCCAGAATGGGTCACAACCTCCCGGCTAGCAAATCATGTCACGGATGGTCTTTGTATACTTTGTGTTAGATATAACCTAAACCTTTTTTTTCCATATTTACAGGCATTTTTTACAATATATTTTGACCTCATCTTTCTATATTCCAGACTATTCTGTTTTCTGGACCATCTTGCAATTTAGCTCCGCTCTAAATTGGTTTAAGCACATCATGCTTCATGCTGTGGAGCTTGCTTTAATTATTGCACCTTATTTAGTAATTTGCGATGGTTTGCAAAAATTCCAAGTAGTCGTATGATATGATAGCTTGAGTTGAAATGACTTTGACTTAAAGAGTGAGATGACGTAAAATGGTCTGGCTTGGGTATCTTGACTTCTTTGTGGTCAAAACAGTTTAGAGTGAGGCTACAACAGATACTAGTCTAGAACGCAAGATGGTCTGCAGTATTCTACCTTAAGAAAATTCAGTCTTGTTTTTCATGCCCTGGTTAGAAAAACTGATGGAAACACAAGGATCGGGTAAAAGCACGTTTTGAACATTCCTGTCGTTCTTTGTCCTTTTCAACAGATATTATTTAAAGTTCTTAAAGCAGGATATTTGAACACTTTCTCGGGAAAAACCGTAAATACGTTTTTAATTTTAAATCCATTGATGAGATGATCGAGCAGGGTTAAAACTTATTTAGGATCGATTGCACTTGGTAAGATATTGAAGTGTTTGATGTCAGTAAGATGCTTTTGGGTTCAATATTGTAAATCTAACAGAGGTGCTGGAAGCACAGAGGAAGCGAAGTAGAAAGTCCTCCTTCTGGCTAGGGAAGCAGGGGGGAGGGGGGGGGAATTTGTGTGCGTAAAATGTCTCTTTAATATCCAGCTTTGTTGGGTCCAGTAAGAATTGATGATGTGAATAGTGGACAGAAATCACATGATTGACCACTTGTGTAATATGTATGATGTAATTAGTTTCTAGACCCTCATGGTGATATAAATAAATGTAATAGACGTGTTGTAGAGCTTGTAACGGAGTTGGAGTTCTGCAAAGAGACAGACGTATCTTGTATTCGGATACATAGTGAAGAAATCGTCGTCGTTCTTATTTTGATACTAACTGCGGCTATCACCATGCGCTCGGACATTACAAGCTTTTCGCGTAAATTAATTCCTCTTTATGTTGTTTCTTTCTTCTTCCAACAATGTTTTGATTGATATTATTTTTAAGGAGCTCTTTCGGTGCCTCCGCCCGTTATGAAATATTTCTTTCACCCCTAATATTCGGTGTAGATTTTCTGTGGAGTTGAGAGTGGCTATTTTCTGTGGTACGAAATCTTTTATTCCCGAATAATGCGTACTTAAACTAATTATTAAACAAGATATTTTCACGCTGAAATTGATTAGTTCATTATGATGATTTGTCTTCTTTTTCTTAATAAGAAAAGCAAAGTGTAGGTAGGTTTCATCACACCAATACACAATGCAAGGCTGCATTAGAACGCCGGAACTTCTAACATATATTAGATACCGATCTGCTTTGAAACGAAAAGCCACTACACACACGCACAGATAACTCGCTTTTATTACGTCATGTTAGAAAAGGTAGACTATTATTACAAACAACAATTCTATTTAGAGAAATAAATTAGCTACAAGATAGAAGACACAACTCGTGAGAGTGGAACCGGCAGAGGATTACGGACACCCAAGGCCGGGTTTATGTCAGTGCTCCGTCCGAGAAGCGAGCCATCAACTGATGGGCATGAGATCATGAATAGTTTTAAGGAACAAGGTTTGTACAGTAGATATGGATAGAAGACGCAACTCGTGAGAGTGGAGCCAGCAGAGGATTACGGACACCCAAGGCCGGGTTTATGTCAGTGCTCCGTCCGAGAAGCGAGCCATCAACTGATGGGCAT
>JAAAKL020003200.1:0-23794 GCA_010016065.2 Carybdea cf. marsupialis auct. non (Linnaeus, 1758)
AGCATTGTTCAATGGAACCTTACATCAAAAGGACAATCAGTAAAAGCTAGGCTTCTTCAATGCTGAAGACAAAGTCACTCAATCTAAAACATAAAATAGAAAGAATGCAATGCTCATTGTGTGAAAGTCGTTACTCTTCATAGGCGCTTAATTATTTAACTCATTGCCTATTGAAATTAGAAAGTGTAATGACGATAAAGATTGATGTTAATGACATTCCTTCAGTCTTATAGATATATACAAATAACTTTTCCCCCTAAAACTTATTAGCTACCAATTTCATGATATTTTATGATTTTATAAGATTTACGTACTACTTTTGCTTGAATTAGGAAATTACTTTATTATTGTTATATATATTATTTGATCAGTTGCTATTTTATAGTTAGCTATTTGTATACAAAGGATAAATGTTGGTAACAGTCTTTATTTAACCTGAAATAACATCATCAATCCTTTAAAACATTTAATTATATATATTCACCAATTGAAGAATTTTTTTCGCGGTCTGAGGAACGTCAGCAGACAAGGTGTGAAAGGTAACTGCTGTATTTTGCTTTTCCTTTTCTACAACTACTTAGTAGTATATATTTGTATACAGTGTTGTAGAGTGAGTTAGAAAGTGGCAAGTGACTTTCAATGCTAGAAAGACTCAAAGGGTATCTTTTGACAGATCTCAGGACCCTTTCAAGGTGCCTCTTAGCATGGATGACCTTGTTATTGAGGAGCTGTCATCATTGAAATTCCTTGGCAATTCTTTTACTTCAAGGCTAGAATGGAGGCCTTAACCTGACTAACCTAGTTAAGTTTGTCTCATGAAAAGTTGGAGCTCTTTTGCCATCTATGATTTTTCTGTCACCTGACATTGTGTTATACCTTTATAAGGTAATGATCAGGCCTTGTGTGGAGTATTGATGACATCTCTGGGCTGGTGCACCAAATTGCTATTTCGACATAGTTGACCGGCTCCAAAAACGAATTTCTCGTGCGGTTGGCATGGAACTGGCCTACACACTTCAACTTCTATATTACCGTAGAGATGTTGCATCTTTCCTACAGGTACTACTTTGGTAAGTGTTCTTCTGAGTTTGCTGAGTTATTTCCTTTTCCCCTCATCAGGTCAAGGTCCACTCGGTATACTGAATTTCTGCATGACTTTTCTGTTTGCATTCCTAAAACAATCAGAAATTTCTATGCTAACAGTCTCTTCCCTAGTAATGGTGGCATTTCTTCACTCTTTTGTACTTTTTCAATTTTCAATACCATTTTTCTTGATTTCCTTCATACCAATGTCTTATATATTCTTTTCCTTCAAGAAAATACTAAATTCTCCAAACATCCTCCTGCTAATCATAGCTCTCTGGTTAACGTACTAAGTTATGTCATTTCCAGGTGTTATAGTGTTGTAGACATAGGAAAGCAAACATATAAGTCTGTACTTTATCAGAGTTTTATTTGTCCCCTTGATTTGGTAGTATTGTAATGGTGGTATTTCTTCACTCTTTTGTACTTTTTCAATTTTCAATACTTTTTTTACTTGATTTTCTTCATAGCAATGTCTTCTGCTTCTCTTATCATTTTAACTGTAACTTTGTTTTTTCTGGGTGGATTTCTTGTTTCTATTTCTTTTATTGCTCGTTCCATCTCACTGTCTAGGACAGGTGATACTGTCTCAGCGTCTATTCTGATGACATTCTAAGATGCATATTTATAGAGACTTTGATCAAATTCAGCAAAAGTATCAAAATTCTTTTGCTGCTTGTTACAATAGTTCCTTCATGTTCTTCAGAGCTGGTATTCGAACGTTGCATTTTTCTCTGCTGTTGTAGGCTCTTTTCAGTCATTTTCCTGTGTCACTTGCCTATTGGATTTTAAGGGTGTTATGTTCTCAAATATTTTCTGTAGTCATCTTTGAGATAGTTCAATACTGTTCACTATTCTCAATATTTTCTCTAGCTTTGCAATCTCTGTCTCCCATACATAAACTCTTTTTAAAGGAGCACGTGGTAGCAAGTTTCAGTTTTTCTGGTTAGTTCCCTGGTATTACTCGAGTGTTCAAAAGCACGCTTTTGTAGGGTCTGTGTTATCTTTTTTGTTATTTCATCTACAGTATCTTTCCATCTCAATGCCTCAAAGTGATTTAGCAATTTCATCTAAAATTTATCTTTCTTTGAAATGAGAGCTTCAATCGTAACCCTCTCACCATTTTGCTCCTTTCTGTTCAAGTGTTTCACCTCTTGGTACCTCCCATCACTCAATGGTCACTTCTAACATTGATTTTTAAACGAAATATACACATTCGAAGATTTTCTTTTTTCCTCAGGATATAAGCAATCATAACGGCATTTTTACTACTTGTTCTCTCTATTCTTGACTACGATGTTCCTTTTGTCTATTTCTTTGAAAGTGCAAACTGTACCTGCCTTGTTCCTCTACCATTTTTTTACCCTAGACCGAACTTTCCAAGTGGCTACCCATCTTTTTATCAATGCTGACCTACTTTTGTGTTAAAGTCACCCATGATGATCGTTTACTAACTTAGCTTTCTCCACTGTGTGGACTTCAATACTTTTGTTGACCAGAAAACAGACTCTCCATAGACTCCTCTAATGCACGTTCTTACAGTAGCTGATCAAGCTGTTTCCCTTTTCTTCTGGTCTCTGATAAACCTATAACCTTGCATTTCAATCCTGTCTTACTTACCTCATGTTCCAATTCATAAAGCCTCTCCTATTCTTTCAGCGTTTTTAAATTGTAGGAACATGGGTAAATTTAGCACCTCTGGCCTTTTGGCTGCGAGGGCTGAGAGCTGAGTCTTGTGTGTTTGGTCATCTTGTAGGAAGGAACCTTAATTCACAACACTAGTGAGTAAAATTTCATTATGACACCAACAATAAAAAGGCTGCCAACCAAAGCTTAATAATCCTTTCTGTCCATGAAGCAGTCTACCCCTGCTGGTTGTCAACCCAGAATATGCTGGCTTAGGAGGCAATATTTGACACAAGTCTGGGACACTAGCAGGCGTTACCATCCTGAGTTAGAGTGGACTTGGAAGTAAATTGTTACCGTCAATTAAGGTCTCAGCATTTATTGCAACGTGTGTGCATAGCGGATAATGGTTATAAATTGGAACTGACCTTCTCGCCTTGAAACGTGCCATACTGATTTTTGCTTCCCTGTGCGAATAAATGGATATTTAAGGGAGTCAAGTTAAATAATGACAGCACAGACACAACAATCCGAAATAATAGATCAGTGAACGCTCCGACTTATACTTTTTACTATTCGTTCTACTAATCAATGTGATATATAACATATAGTAGATGACGTCATATGATACAATGGGAGGCACATTGACCGAGTGGTTAAGGCATCATACTCATTGAGTAAAGGTTGTGGGTTCAAGTCTCGGTCGAGTTATTTGGCTCATAAAGGGTTGTCCGTCGCTCTTCTATTGGTAAGGTATCGTGCCTTTAAGACAAATAAATTAAGCCTCCTTCCTACTATATGGCCAAGACGGAGAACACTGTCTAGTAAGTACTAGCAACGCCCTTTGTCAGCTAGTCTCAGTTAAACTCGCATTTTATACTCAAGATCATTGAAAAAATAAGAAGGAGCTTTTGTGAGTATAGTTCACAACCCCAAAATCAAAGAGTTCCATATTTTGATAAAAAGAACGGAACGGATGAACGGAGAAAAATGTGTATCCAATTGTAAAAAATATATTATGAAAAAAGTAAGTTCGCTTACAAATTACCAGCATGAAAACCATTCTGTTCCACTGCATTTTACACTCATTAATGTTGAACGTACTAGATGATGTAACATAAGCAGAGTCGTCAGGGTTCTTCTTCATCAGGCGCATTCATCATTTGACGCCAAACATTTGTTTCTTGCAACGATGCTTGTGCCTAGTGTTATAAAGTTTCACTTGAAATGGAGCTCAAAGGGAAACATGCTTAACCAACCGGGCCATAACATATATTTCAAATTATCTACTCTCCATCATTTTGAGATTTACGAGATTAAATCGGTGTGCTACTTTGATAAGTCGGACTCATAACGTGCTTGGCTCTACTTCTACACCCTTGTCTGAACAAAGTTCCCCCCTGATGCGTTACATAAATCTGTAATACTACAGATTTTCTCCATTAGCTCCTCTTTCATTATGTTGTG
The DNA here is from genome assembly GCA_010016065.2 of Carybdea cf. marsupialis auct. non (Linnaeus, 1758). Lineage (NCBI taxonomy): Eukaryota > Metazoa > Cnidaria > Cubozoa > Carybdeida > Carybdeidae > Carybdea > Carybdea cf. marsupialis auct. non (Linnaeus, 1758). The sequence continues at coordinate 4,177 of JAAAKL020003200.1, forward strand.
CTTAACTCCCACTTTAATTTTTTTTTTGAATAAAAAATAATCAAATGTAAGGCTAAAAAAATTCTGATCACTCCAAATTTGTAAAACCTGTTGTAGATATGCTTTACCTTTCTCAGGTAATATGGCAGATACGTTGAGCCACTAGTTTATAAAATTATAACAGTAAAAGAAAAGGAAAAAGGAATATTCAAGAAATTTAAAGCATAATGATTTTGATAGTTTTGATTACTTAAATCAATTAGGCATGGAGGTAATGTTTGTAGTAGGGTCCAGAAGATTTGACAGTTGAGAAATGTGAGCAGTAGGGAAAGTCAAGACCACAATATTTACCGTTTCCACACTGTTGATCTAAACCAACGATCTAAATATCAGACGACCTAAACTTTAGTTCGTCGCTATAAATCATCAGTGTGGAAACGGACACGGTCTAAAAATTTAGCGATTTAGAGCGTCGAATTAGCTTCGTCCAATGGACGCACTAAGTCTATTTAGGTCTACCTTAACTTGCGTGTGGATACGGGACGGCGTAAATTGACAACACCTTGTTAGTGACGCACATATATTGATGGGGCAGATGAAAAATATCGCTGTCGTTATCTGTTTATCCTTTGTTTTTGTGACTCCGTTGTCCGCTCGTTTACTCTGCCAAAAGGTCTCCCTGCTCTGCTCTCTGTGTCCTGAATTAAGACCGACTGTAAGATCATCACTTGGAGATTGTCTACAAACTATTTCTACACTGACGAACTAAATTTCATCGACCTAAAGTCACTTGACGTGTCTCCATATCCATACTGACGATCTGACCCGACGACCTAAATATTTAGTTGGTCTGATTAAGATCGACAGTGTGGAAAGGGCTAATGAAAATGCAAAGGTGAGTAACAGAAGAAAAAGTAACAATCAAGGAAGTGGAAAATATGATGTTTACCAATTTCAGATAGAATACGGGGATTTAAAAATGCATTAACCCTACTATAGACAACTAGCATTCTGTTTCATATAAATTACGACCCTCGCCCCTTCACGCCTAGGGCTTTTTTTGGAGTATCCAACACATCAGGAAAACCACACTAATCATCTGATTTTATTCAGAACTCATTAAACAAGCCTTGAAAATATACTAAAGAAATAGGAAATTATGTCATCAATAGGACACAAACCCGATACCCATGCATTCGCAGCATGTCATAATTTTCTATTTTCCTAGTATCTTTTCTAACTGATCGTTACATTTCCCTTCTTCCCAAGAACCAAATCTATACATACATGTACGTTTGCTTAGTAATCCATTTATATTGGCTACCGTTTTATGAACGAATGGGATGGAGAAACTAGTGTTGAGTGGAAAGATCGAGGGGAAGAGAAGCAGAGGAAGGGGACGAGAAGCAAAGGAAGGAGACGAGAAGCAAAGGAAGGAGACGAACACTTAGGTTGCCCAGTTTGAAAGAGGGGTTGGGAGAAAGGGGTAGAAAGTACCGTCAGGTGGCACTTGTTCAGATGGCTAATGACAGAGAGCAGTTGCATTCCAGAAAAAGAAGAATCGTTTGAAAGCTAATTTTTAAGAAGTGGTAGAATAATGGTTTTCTTAACTTATCATGTCATCACCACTTAACTTGTGAAGGCCCAATCTTAGTAAATTCCAAACATCCATATCAAACAATCGTATGTCTTGGGGCTTGTATTGACAAGCAAAAGATTGCTGGTAGCAAATGCTGTTACACGATAAGTAAGCGTTTTTAATTCACAAACAGTATCAAAATATAAAATCTGAGATTTCCCTGATTTGTAGCCTAAATCCTATTGTCTAGCTTTTATACACGTTCCAATTGAATGTCTCCGTTACTTCAAATTTCTGAACCGATTTTTTAGTTATGTACGTTAGCCTCTTTTATCTGGATAGCAATTGACACGGCATTTGCTTATTTGCCGTGGCTTTACTTTTTCAAACACCGTTCTGTTCAAAGAAATGAGTTTGACAGTATCGCTACATAATGCAAGAAATTGAGAGCCTCTTGCTCTGCTTTATTCACTTAAAACTTTATTATCAACGGGACAAAATAAACTATGAACACTTTTAATTGCTTACTTTTAACTGCTAAACATTTCAACAGAATCTATGTTGCTATTGCAGGAAATTAGAATTCAGCTTTTCTCAACAATGCAAAGAACGTTTCACTGCGCATGAGGCTATGGAACTGTAACTTTTGGGACTCGAACGATATCGAAGACTTAAAGCTCAGAGTTAACAGCTAAGAGTTCAATACTTTGGCACAGTAAGATCTCCAAAAATTGGTTCATTATATTAAATAGGCTCCAAATTCAAAAGGTTTATGCAAATCATCATTTGACTTACACATAGGATATATCACAGAAATTATTTTGTGAATTTACCTTAAAGATCAAATCAAGATTTTATCAAAGTCATTACAGCCTGAAAAATTTTTTGCTTGCACGGCATCACGTAATACCTTATTTCAGATTCAAAAAGGCAAGAAAAGTGATACTCACGCACCTAAAGATGTTTCGTTTCTTCCAAAATGTTATTACCGGACTTCCTTAAGCTTAAACGAAAGAGAGGCGGTAGTACTCGTTTTAAAATTAAAACGAGGCTAGCATTTTTTTCGTCTTGAAGTTTACTATGAAACTTTTAAAACTGCAACAGACATTTCAGTAGATAAAAATGTAAAGATAGTTAGGTACCTTCATTGAAATTGCCTCTTCTATCTCCAATTTATTGTTCTGTAAGTTCTGAAGGAATGTTTCTCGTCGATCTATGTTTTGTAGTGTTTCCCTGTTCTTTTCATCTTCTGGGATTTCCTCATACACAAGAATAAAATCAATTCTCCTTTTGCCATCAGCAAAATATTGAGAACTCTTTTGATTGTGTGAGCTCTGTAGCTCCATACTGTTAATGAGTTCTAGCTGTTCTGCCATCATTAAACTCTGGCGCACGGCAAGCTACAAAGCCCATTGAAGTGTTTACAAACTTATCTTGAACAATCCACCTTTCATAACAATTGCACTGCGGTTCTTTCTAAATCTTCCAGGATTTTGAAAAGAAAACATGCAAATGCTTACGGCTTGGCACTACCTTCTGCCTTCCGACATCTTCCCTGAAAAGTATGAAAATGGAAAGAAGAAGTTACCAGGTTGTGACTTATCGCTTCACCTTTCCTTATCTTAGGCAGGATAATCGCAAAAAGTTCAAACTACATTCACTATGCTACACTACAAAACGTTAAAGATTTTCATATATAATCCAATTGCGGCGAAAGCTGGCTTTCCTTAAGAGCCCATGAACATTGTCGTATTTTCTTTGGTGAACTGTGCAACAGTATTTTGCCACATTCTACCTCTCAACCATGCTGGACAGTTTGAAAGGGTTTACTAGGATAGCTGAAACAGCTGTTTGGTCTCTTAACAAACAGAAAATTGTCACAAGGAAAACGAAGCTTTTGATTTGTTCTGTGTTCTTTTGGGATCATTTATACATTGCAAAATGCATGGAAAAGGACTCATATGAGTGTATATTGGTTGTGCAACATTCCGACACGGTTTAAATTGCACCTTTTAGGGAGGTCTTCAAATCTGAGATGGATTGTTATGACATGCACAGAGATAGAAAATCATAAAACTTGAATAATTCCTGTTCATATCCTTCTTATTTAAATTTTTTCTACTTCGTAACATAAGTTTATTATTGCAAAACCTCGAGGCCTTCAGCAAGGGTTTTCCTATGTCCCAGCAATGCCAGAATTATACCCTATTTCAATGTTGCTTTGTCAAACGAATAGCTTCCTGATAGTGTTTATTGTATTGAAACAGAGGCTCAAACAAATCGAAATTATAGACGCAAGTGAGTGATTAATTTCACTTCTTTATAAGTTTGACCATGTAGCCATTACAGTGATATGTTTGCTTACCTTTCGTATTCAAAGGGTTCTGAGTAGGACTAGCGATCGAAATACTCTGTTCATTTGGGTAAATATGATAAACCCGAAAGATTGGTCACACACTTATATATCAAGATTGAGAATTGACTACATGTTGCTGATGAATACGCAGGACCTCTTATTCGCATGTGCATTATGTTGCGAGGCTTTTGATCCAACATTTTGTATATCATTATTCTCACCATATCAGTTTCGTCATCTTCTGACGAAGATAATGTAATAAGCCTATACGAACACAAAAATGAGACGTAATACTTTTGTTTCCCTTTAAAAGAAGACAAAAGGACTTGGACAAGTTAACGTACTAGTCTATTATTCTCTCGGACGTGCAATGGATACATTTATATACATTTCGTTACATGCTTTGTTTTTTCCTACCGCAGCCAAATCTAAATTTCCTATTTAGCTAGAAGAATGCGTTTACCTACGGAGATCATGAGATCACTAATCGAGTTCAATGAGTCTACTGATCAAGCAAGTGATCCGAATAACGAAACTTCATGGATTCTGGTACCATTGACGGCTTCGGTACTTTTATTCTTGAGAACTTAAGCTTGAAAGTATCCTCAACTTTTCAAATAATCTTTTTTAAGATGGCTTCTAATATAGAAAACATGGCAAGTGAACAGTTCTCGTCGTTTTCCATTCTGCTCACGTGATGGTCTCCCTTGGTTTCATCTTTTAGGTTTCTATACTGCTACTCAGATATGCGTCTGATAGGTGTTTTACAGACCGAAAATAAAGCCTGAATTTATGGTCGAAGTTTAAGGATACTTGTCGAAGTAGAACATATGCAATAGATGAGGTTGTTCATTTCAGCAAACAGGCAGAGTCAGCAGACTTCTATGGGCTTTAAAATATGAATCGTAGGTAAGGTGAAAAGAATCTTAAGAAAAGAGATTATGGTCTACCGAATAGAATAGCAGCCTGGAGTTAACCTGAAATAGTGTTAAAACCCTGAGGTCTTTAAGTCTTTAAAGCTTCTAGTCTATTCCGGATTTAAAAGGTTTTTGAAATAGAGTTTCCTACCTGGGCAATTCTTCTCCTTATATCGCATGCCATTTCTGCTTAGTGCAGAAAGGGTGGATGTCATTATATTACTAAGACGAGTCATGTGGTTGTCATAATCACGAGCGTTTGAAAATAACGTTTCGGGATTTGCAATGTGCAAGGGGTATCATGGAAGAAAGGATGCGTCTAAGCATCTATGGTTGCGATTGCTCATTAATGAATCAAAGAAACAAAAGCTTCTTATTTTTCTAACCTCATAACTCAAATTTTATAAATTTTAGCAAACAGTCACTTGATAAATTGTTTTAGCTGACAGAACATATTTTATAAGGAAGTACTCATAAAGTGATGAGATTCACTTGTGTAATCTATGTATCGTGAACATCGGTATGATCATCATCTCTATAGCTATCGTCATGAACATCATCATCATTACAATAATCCTTTTGATCTCTAATCATCATTTCTCAGTTCCTTCATCCATATACCATCAGCATGTTATAATCAACCTTATTATTATCATGATCAAATGTTGTTGTAACTTGTTGCAGTGCAATAGGACAATTTCATCTTACCTTTTCATTCATTTTATATAATCAAAGTAGGGCATATCGTGTTGTTATTGAATTTAGCAGCTTTTGCATCACATTAAATATTAACGATAAACATTAAGATATAGCTTTTAGGTATTTAATGTTGCTAATGGATTGCTGCACCGGCCACATGCAAAGTATATCTGATTACAATGAAGAACGGTATACAACGTGCGAGGCTTGTTGCAATTTGAGGGTCACTTTGTTGTTGGTAAGTCTCAAGAATATTAAACATAATTGTAACTGCTTAATATGACAGTACTAACAAGACACGTAGCAGGATGTCTGAAACAAGGAAAAGTTCTGATAAATGTTCCTTAGAAACAAGATTTAAAACTTGAGTTATACAGACAGGCTTTTTTCGGAAAAGGGGAACTTATACTCTATAGAGCTGCTGTTAATTGAATTTATAGAATAGCGATTCTAATTGTTTAATGCAAAGATCCTTTAAAAGTGAGTGCATGTCAACGCCACGACGGGACATTTATCTGACGTGCCTAGTGAATGAGCCGGTGTACTCGTAAAGTTCCTTTTCACACGCAAACATAGAGAAAGGTATGGTTTGTGACCAGCGACTCCTTTAATCCCTTTCCCCTCCGTTCTAATTAATCTACCGGGGCCACCTCGTGATAGTTATTTAAACTCTAAAACTCTAAAAGCAATACAGCATTTTCACGGTACCTTAGTGATGATATTTTTTGTTATGGAAATCAAGACGTTCTTAGCCAAGCATCGCTTTAAATCAAAGATTGACAAGCAAGGACAAAAGAGTTGATAAAGTAGCAAAAGTACAAAATAATTTATTGGCTTTAATCAACTATAGATTTTTAGTACGTTTCACTTCATTCAAAGCAAATATTGCATGGTTCAGATGCTAGGCTACCTTGAGCAGTAGTCTCTAGGAAGTCTATCATGTAAAGAGGAGGGCATATGATAATATTCAGTTTGCCGCTAGGCTCAAACGCTCTGCTGTCAAGGAAAGGGTAAGCAAGCAGTAAGAAGATAAGATACTTGAATAAAGCTCTAGCTTGAATTAGTTATTTTGGTTGATTACGTAGGGTTTGCTGGTTGGGCTCGATACATATTTAGCTCTTCCGTCCATTAGGAAGGTGAGTTAATTAGTAAGTTTTTATGGGAAGTTTGCTTTTCCAGCACCAGCATACAGGATACAAATGATATTAACTGTGTTTTATCGTTTTATCCTCTGCCTCTAGTTCACTATGTTCATAACTCTGTAAAATAATATGATGTTGCTAAATATGTATCTAGCAACTAGACTATCAGTTGTAAGAGGATGAACTCGAATGCCAAATTCTACTTAAAATTTTTATTTTGCTAATGTTCCCATAGCGTTACAGTACGCAGCGTCAGTAAAACAGGCTTTTCCTAACCCTCCTTAAAATTAAGATTAAAAAAGAACGGTTACTGATCCTTCAAGAGAAATGATCACTACGATAGTTTATATGCAACGGAAGTGGTAGTTTAAGGAACTCAAGATGATTTATCATATAAGATGAGACACAAGCAATCCAGATTCTACACCTTTCTGAGGATATAATTTGTGCAAGAGCGCTGCTTTGACTATTCATGAGCAAACAAATTTGTACCCAGTAAAGTTTGTAATCGGCAAAGCGTACACTCTTGCACTAATTTTTGCTACATGTCATTTAATAATGATTTTTTCATGTTGTTGACTACGATTTTTGTTTTTATAATAGAACAAAATCGTTTCCTTTCCCTTTCGCCAGGTTCAACTCGTTTGACAATGTTTAATATTTCAGTAAAGATTTTCCCCACGAAGTAATCTCTCGAAAGAAAACCACATGGGTTCAGCTTCTTACAAATTTTCTTATTGGGAAAATCAGTACAGCATTAATACAGCACATTCTGTACAATCTCATTTCCGTGTTAATTAACGTGGAGACTCGAAATGCATTTTGAATATATTACTGGGGACTTTTTAGTTCCAGATCTGCATTAGCGGCGAGTCCTAGTGGCTAAGTTTTATTAGGATCGTGACGACCCAGAAAATGTTGGATTTCCTTTTACAACACTGTCTGTCTTCATTTCAAATATATCGTATGGATAAAACGTAAACATCCCATCCTTCAAGAAGTAGCTCTTTATTCAAGCTGTAAACAATCCTGATTTTTAAAGTGGCCACAAGCTGATATTTGATGACGAGAGATGTTTTCCGTTGTCACTTTAATCTATGTTGTCTATTTACCTCGCTGTTCAATTACTCTTTTTTGAAGTGTCAATACCTGTGTCAGGTATCAATCTATTGATAGTCGAGAAGAAAAAGAGTGAACTCAGTAGCATCACATTTAGATAAAGAACTCGCGTAGAATTTCTTACCTTCTTTGGAAACGAAAGCTTAGCAAAATTTAAAACCATTTTCTTGTAACCATATCAGTTGGTGTGTTGAAAGTTATTAGAGGCTTTCAATAACCTTGACAACCTGTCACCGTCTCGGCCATGTTTATATTCCATTAAACTATGAAAACATGAGATTGTCATGCTTACATACATCTTACCTTAGACAAAGGGTTACGCCTGCTGCTTCCCGTCTGTATAGCACTGTCACATCAAAATCATCACCGTAGTTAATAATAACATAGAATATTGTTGCATATATAGAGTTTTTATAGCCGACTGATTCGAACGTTTGAAAGGCTACTACAAGGACGAGATGCGTAAAGTTTTCGTTTAACAAATTTACACGTTAAAACAACTGCCGTGGTTTAATGTTTACATATCCTTTATTGAAGGCAAAGAATATTTGAACTTCACGGACTGTCAGTTAACAATTTCTAAAGCTTAAAAATGAATGATAGCATCTAAAGTTTACCTTCCTTTTGATGCTCCAGGAAAGACTCGGATAGTTCAGGGATTAGTACAAACTCTTTTCATTAGCTACACCTCTTTTCTTCCTGCTTTGATCGTATCAGTTCAACATGCCTTGGCTTCATAATCTGGAGTATGTATCTTGCATATGAAACTTGAGGTATTCTTTGCAATATTTGACTCTTAAAAAAATACTGAAGAGTTTGACCAGGAAAGTTAAGGACGGCCTAGCGGCATCTAAACGAAACGAGTCAAATATGAATTTGTCGATCTGGCTTTGTTTATTCACGCTAGCTTGTTGCTTCACACCTGAGATTAAGCCGAAATCAGTATATTTGCATGGTAAAACACGCAAACAAGCTTCAGGATCGTATGATACACAGACGTGCACATAATTTTTATTGTACTGTTTCTTTCCACAAAATTATAAATTTGCAATCTTGGTTCATGTTTAATCCTGGTCATATTTGTCTGTTGACGACAAGTTTAAGATAGATGTGTAATTCTGTATGCATTCTCCTACTGCTACTTAGCCTTTGAGACTTCTCAACGACGTCCATAAATTTTAGAGGCCACTGTAATGTCCAGTTGTTATAAAAACACGAAAATAATATTTAACGAGGACACTATAAAAAGTGTTGATATTGTCCTTCCTCTTCACTCAGTTGATCAAAGTTCACACTAGAAACGCAAGCAAACATGCTTTTCACTCACTTTTTCCAGATCAGACCAATCACAAAGAAAGCTGATATCTTATGCTTTCGTTTGTAATTTATTTTCAAATATCTAAACTACTTACTAGACCAAGCATAAGAGTTCACGGTAGTCCAACATCCTGCTACAAGCGCAGGTGTTTGATATTGAGTTAGAAGTCTAGAGCCATGGCATGGCGATGTACGACGACCAGGTTCTTTTCTCATCGCCAGACACCCATTTTTCTTCGGTTTTGCAGTAAGAGGTTTAAGATTGGCAGCCGGGCTTGGACCCAAACCATTAACATTACAGTCGATAGACCAACTCTATATATATTTGCTAACTTGCCTTCAAGTGTATAAATGCATGAAGGACTTTTTATATCTTGCTGTTTAAAATTATACATTGCCACATTTAATAAGAATGAGAGGGAAAGGAAGACTGATAGTTATGTCCCTGTCAGTAAATCTCGGAGGAAAGTATTTTTTTACTTGCAAAGCATATCCTGCGAATGAAAGTAGGCCTCTTTAAGTCAAAACACTTGGTTCGTCTTCACGGAAACTTGTACTCTCTAGACAACAATCTCATAATGGCGGTCTGTCATGTAAAGTAAAAATAAAATTAGAAACTTTCTCGTGTCATATATCAGACCAAAGTATAAATTTTAACCAGTGCATCATCGTATGGGAGCATAAATCTAAAAATAGCAGATAATGAAATAACCATAAAAGTCTCAAATGTACTTATGTACTGGGAATGATTCACCTTGGTCTTTTACAGGCCTTCGACACACAAATTTCTCGCCAAGTTATACACTTTCTCGTGTGCGGTGGCATTTATTTGTGCATGGAAGATATACAAACTACAACATTAAAGTGGTGCATTATAATTTCTGTAAAACAACAGAACTCTATACAGCTTCGGATGGAGTCCACTATAGACTCTTTGGTACGCAACCGTTCAGTTTTACATCCAAAGTAAGCTTCGAGAGTAAAAAAATTGATCTTAAACGGGATTCAGTGACAAGGCTGAGACTACGTGGAAAAGATGGAGAAATGGAATTCAGGAAATAAGCGACAGCGAAGGTGATGCAAATGAAGATCATATTCCAGTTGTAACCTAATAGATTGAAAATGAATGAAGTTTTAATGAATACGCTAATGGGAACAAAAAGTAACTCAAAATGCCTATGTTCTTTAGAGAGGTTACAGACTGCATCATTCCAGCGTAGAACGGTGTTGTTGCTGCTCAAAGGCATTTTATTGTTGTTGCTGCTCAAAGGCATTTTATTGTTGTTGCTTCATAATTATGATGTTGGACAACCTACCATTTCAAATGCTTTTATGTAAGTGAATACTACCATAGCCTAACATTCCCGTTAACCACTTATACCTACTCTGATAAATATATAAAAGCATGATTACGTCAGTAATAGCTTTTAACTGATAACGTTCTTTAGAAATGGAAAATGTCACAAGAGCAGCAAGAATTTCAGAAAGATCGATAATTACCTGTCTTTGTGCTTTCTTACGTAAGTGCTCTAGCCTGCACAGGCCCTGTGATCGTCTGTAATACTTTTCTTCCCTGCAGCTCTAACTAAGGCCTTATTTTTTTGAAAAGTGAAGTAGCAACGTGGCATCCACCATTGTCTGTTCTCTCCAGCTTGCATATGGCGAGCTTAAAGTTCTTAGGCTGAATACGTCTTTCTACAACAAATTGAGAGGTTAACTGTCTTCGTGCCTCCTTATTGATCGGCCGACCTACGAAAGACGATGTGATTATCTTTACCTCACTAAAATATACTATCTTCTCACCGATTCAATTGTCTATAACTCGTCATATTTGCCAACGACCCTTGACTGTTCATTCTGAGATAATAATCATGAGGTGTGCCCTGCTGCCAATTTTGATTGTCAGCAGGCACATATTGCCACACCCACTACAATAAGCCCTTCGACATTTTTGCAAGTTTTCCTCACAGCGTATATTTTGTGTTGACGTTTTTTCACCGCTATTTGAACTCAGATTGCTATATAGAGAAAACTTATTAATGTTTAACGTAAGTAACATTTATGTATAGTTTATGCTGGCGATATATATGATGAATACCCTGATCCTACTTGAGAGAATAGGCGTCTCCGCGTCTCTTGATCACGTTGTTAGGCGAAACAGAAGAACTTATAACCATCTAAGCATTGTAATATGAGGTACTTTTATTATTATAGTACTCAAATCTTTATATTTGATGGTGATTTTCTTGTACAATTAAAAAAATGTTACCTTTATATGCTAAACCAGTAGAAATTTTGCTCTGATCACTTCATGGGTTCATGTGACATGGCGGCTAAATAAAGGGAGTATTTCGAATCTCGGACATAATAATCAGCAGGAACAGCCTTTTCTGTTTATTGTTATTGTTATTTTGATGAAAGTGATCACCACGTCAAATGCACTCTTTAAATTTGCAGTAGCGAAGCTAATAAGCCACATCTCATACGATCTCATCGAAATAATCTGCTCTTTTGTTCAAGTGTCAAGAAACAAGATAATATCTGCTGTTCTGCATACACTTGTATGCCTCCCTTCATGTTATTATTCTGTTCTCGTCAACCTTAAAGTGGCATCGTCAAAATTGAAACCATCACTGAGAAAAGGAGGATTTGAAATGAGAACTTTGGAAAGATAAATATAAAAAGATCACCAACAGGGTAAAAACTTCGAGCCGATCTTGGTTCGTGTTCATTCGTAAACATAATCATCAAATATCCGCTGGAAAATGACTAGGCTATGTCTCAATCAACCCACCCGCTATTGGATAAAGATGCACGAGCTTGAATCTGAATTATTATTTACATTATTACTATCATCGTGATTATCAATATCACTATTATTGTCTACAGAATGATATTGATAATAGCCATCATTGCGATCATGCATATGATAATAATGTTGGCTTTTCAGCTTCCTTCAGTAATTGCTTAACTATTCTTATCTTATCTACCTTGTAAAATCTAGAGTTAATTTCATTCTGAACACATGACAATTTGAATATGTCATTAAACAGTGAGAGATATTGGTTTGATACAGGCAACGTAGATCCATATAAAAGCAGAACGTCTTTGTACGATACAAAAGAACGTTCTAGCAACCTAAGCACATACCATATCAAGAAAATGGCACCAGGAAGGGCAATTCTTCACTATAGAGGAGAAACGTTTATTGATGCTTTTTCTTTTAGAATTGTAATTGAAAAGAAATAAGACTGACAGTAGCTCAGCAGAGAAATTAAAAGAATGGAATGGAAAAACCTTTCCTGAATAATAGGTGAAAAGCGTTTCTCACCGTATCTCACATAGACCGTTGTAGCTGTTCCTAAGCCTCCATTTTCTCGCATTTCTAAAAATTCTTAGCCTAAAGAAAGTTACAGCACTGTCACGATATAATTGTGGAAGTAAAACACTGAGACAGTAGTCGAGAGTTTAATCTTGGGACATCGTGCATCCTGATTTCAAGTTGGAAAGAAGTTACAAAGGAAAATCCTGCGTAGATGGCGTGCTCTCACTCCAACACTAAATTAGCGTTCATCATTTTCTACAGGCTTAAGCAGTTATCATTTTATACCAACCTAGGTCACATGACACGCGTTTACGCATTAACATATAGCACTATATTAGTCATAACACTAAAGACGTTTGGTGCAGATTGTTCTAAAATTTTTCCTTCTTTTTGTCTTCCAAATATGATCTGCTCAAGGGATCACTGTTCCGAAAACAGGAACTTCCCAATCTCCAATCCAAAAACCCTAACTTGATGCCAGAAGCAATTCCTATGCTAAGTTTAATCGATTAGTATAACGGATTTTTAAGACAGTTTGAGGCCCCCAGAAATCTCAAAGTCGTGTTTCTCAACTTGGTTTCTATTCATCACCTCCTCCCTATTCCACCACTTATGTAAATCACCCGTAGATTTTCCAGTAAGAGAAAATGTAAATGCGGTCTTTGTATTCTCTATCTAGTGGGATACAGCGATATCACAAAAAAATTTCTAAACACCACAAATTTTCATCCATAGGCTGGTTCATTTATTGTTTCCATGCCTAGATTTAACAGAGTAGCTCAACTTCTGATAAATATACCCAGGCATGAATGTCTACTATACCTCTCTTTTAGGTTAAAGTGCAGTTTCCTGCTTTAGAACCATCTTCTCAAAATTTACTTGAGAAAAGCAATTCCAACAATAATATATTATAGACCTACTGTCTAAGATACAGGAAGACAGTAAGTCTCGATAAAGAGAAGTCACTTTTCCTTTAAATCTCTCACTTGGAACTGTTTCTGGCCTTACCGAGAAGGTTCAGCTCTAAAACAATGACAGTAAACATCGATAGCAAGGAAAGGGGATCAATATATATCTTGAAACGACATGAGGACAGGACGCTCATCGGTAAACTATGATAACAGAATGAAATCAATTTTTAGATAAATTTAAAGCAGGGTGATAAGATAAACCTTTAATTCCAACATTTTTCTATTAAAACGGCGGTCGTCGCTAAATCGAAAGCAGCTCTAAGATTCCCGATCTCCTGATATAATTATCGAAGGCAAAGAAAAAAGTGAACTGAAAGCCCGAAATCCTTAATGTGTGTAAAATATCTTCTTACCTTGAATAAAGATGACACTAGTTCCGACTTCTGCATATAAATGGAATGCTTCAAGAAGAGGATCCGAATACCTCTTGCTGTATATCTGTATATCTCACGCCCTTGATATGAACTTAAGATTGACATATCAAATTAAACAAGATCATGCTACATCCACAGGGGTCTGGAAACTGGAACTGTTAAATCGTATAGCAGATTGGTTTCCAAAGGATTACTTGTGGTCAGATCTATTCCTTTTTCGTAAGAAGTACATTATGTACGGAGTATGAAAATCAAATTGGTAAAAGCTTAAACCTATTTTTTCACACATTTCTACTCAGTGAAAGGTGCATCTTTACGTTCCATCCCCATCTCTATGTAACTTCACAGTCCGCATGACTAAGGTCACTGAATGGTGGCATATTGTTATTACAATCCTTTAGTAATAAAGTGGTAAAGAAGTTTCGGATTCAAATGCTGCAATTAACTAGGTGCGAGACGAGGATTTTGCCCGAGCTTTCTTTCCGTGACTTGCCCCTAAATATGACGTTTGCTTTCCCGACTGAATCTACTTGTGGGCTTGCGATGGGTCTTTCTTAACCGCCTTGCATTACGAGAACGAAATTATGTGTAATGGATGAACAAATAAAAGATTAGTTAATCTAACGCATTACATTGCCTAACGTAATCTGAATGTCTCTGATTGCACAAGTTGACTTGCAAGAAACTATTGCAGTTTTTCAGGTTTTCCCTGGGTTAAGGTGATCTCTTTCGTGTTCCCTGAGGCTGTCTCTGAATTTTATGGAACCATAAAATTTTCCGGATTCCTTCATTTAGTGACCCTGCATGAACTAATCAGCAATCACAAGTGCAGTAAGATACGTAAGTGCTGAAACTGAAGCAAAAATTGATTATTAACGAAAACTGTTTCTAGAACCCCCTTCATCAACGTTCACACTCGTTGCATACTCTCAAACATGTCGTTAACATCGATCGAGGTTAATTGCATCGAATAAATTACTCTACCAAGAAAGAAGCTGATGCGTGGTATTCGTGGCTGCATAAAGGAGGTAGTCGCTTAAAGGAACGGTCGCATAAAGGACGCATTATTATATTTAGGTGCTGGCTTGATTATGAATATACCATTCCGAACACGTCGCTGTTCTGTCTTGTCTATTTCATACTTAAGTCACTACGCTGGTAAATAACTTTTTAATGACGCACTTATATGGAAAAATACAAGCTACAATACAAAGCCTTTACTCTATCAAAATGAAGCAAACATTAAGATAAAAGCACCCAGCAAAATTTTCAACTATACAAGTAATAATAGGACCATTACGGAAAATTCGATCTGTTATCAACGCAGTGTAAACTACATCACACAAAGACACGAGACAACAAGTTTCGTTAACGTACAAGCTAAGTGTTGCCATTTTCCTAGCTTTGAAAGAGATAATATATCGAACAGGATTGCAACAACTTTATCAAATCGATGGCGAAAATCAAACTCTTTCCATCAATTAGGGATTCTATAACACAATAAAATACAATCAACGAAAAGAAGACGAACGAAAATAAACGACTTTCTTTTTAAAAAAGAGTGAGGATATTAATCCTGTTGCTCTAGTTGCAATGATTTAAATTTGTCTCTACTCTCCAAATACTAGTTATGCCACCTCTTTAATGTTCTAGTAAGCGCATGAATATTCTGGTCTTTCATCGGTTTTAAATCTTTTCCGATAGCCAGATAGCTGCTTTGCATCCACCTTGTATGACTTGTTTCATTAATGGATAAAACGGCGCCTGCATAGATAAGGAGAGGCATTAAAAGAATAAAGATAAAACATGAAAATGCTATCAAATTTATGGCATTAGCGGTGTGGATGGCAGCAACATACCAAGGTAAACTCCTCTCTCAAAAGCGCGAGAACACTTACAGAAAACCGACATGGTAGTTCAAAACAGTGTTAAAACTATGTCCGGCTTTATTATATTATGATAATTCACATAGAGACGGGACTCCACAAAAATCGCCCTGATCGTAAGAGAATTTTTCAAGGATTCACTAGTCTATCCAATAAATACCTATTTCCTACAGCTCTTTTTAAATGCCATCCGACACGTATTTGATATCGAAGTGTAGATTTATGATAAAGTGAATAGAAACGAAGGCTGTTTATAAATTTGAGCATATATCAAATACTTATCAAGGGATTAGCAAATAAATTCAAGGTCGGCACCACCCTCCATTCAGAAATGGATGCAATGGATCTAAAATGTATTGCTTGGAAAAAATAGACTACTCAATAACAGGTCATTTAATTTTCCATTCAGACCACGATGAAACGTTACTAACTTTCATCAAGTAACACATTGAGGAAGATGAAGTACATTCGTTGCCTGCTGCACGAAATATATTTTTGAATATCGTAATGTCACTTTAACACATCGAGTGTATTGGCACCAGCGAGTAGATCCACTATCATCAATCGAACGCACCCGAATTCATACCCAGATGTCTTCACGAGTTTCGGTATCTCATCTCTCAATATAGTGGCAATAGAAGACACGTACCGTTCAGCTTAAATGATCCACAGTCAATTCCTGGTCTGTCCGTATTACAATGACCGCGCTATAGCTTCCATGCGATGGTTTGGGCGGAAGGTTCAAAAGCTCCAAAACAGTGTCTAACAAGGCGATAACGGTGGGCTCTGTATTAACATTAAGACTCTTGAGGGCAAGTGTAAGACTAGGGGAGGAAGTGGGTCTCAGTGTATCTAGTTGTATTTGGTGCTTTTTAGCTTCGGTTACCTTATTAGCGAATGATACGAGGCTATATCTATTAAGTGACTAATATAAAGTCACCTTTACTCTCGTTTTTGCACCAGTCTTGCAAACCAAATGCAACTACGACACTGCGTTGGGAATTTTCTCCTGATATTTTTCTTTGTAGCATTTGCAACGCCAAACACATCTTTTCGTGGTAACTCGTATCTTATCTTCAATAAGACATGCTTTTAATCAACCTCTTTTGAATGAATGGGATAGCCAGGGCTGAACCGCATTGCAGGCAAAATCAAACTCAACGATTTTGAGTACTCAAAGATTGTCCTTGCATTTATCCTAGCCATGTCTAAAACGTAACACCTAGTAACCACAGTCCACTTCTTTAACTTTGGCTAGCAGCAGTACGATTCGGATCTTTTGTCGTATTCCTCAGTATCATCCTTCGCAAAATCATATGGCTTATAATGCACTAGTGTTCATTCTCCGCCATCCTACGTAACACCCTATGGAGGCATCATTATAGAAAGGAGTAGGATATTTCTCTTTTCTGAAGATCTTGTGTTGGTAATTCAGGAACACAACACCAGATTTTTATCATTGCCCCAGAAAATTTCGGTGCTATAACGTTCCCTACGTTATATTTCTTTTGCTATGGCCCTTCTGTTACTTGGCAAGGTGCGAAGTATAGTAATTTGTTTCGGACAGAAACCATTTTGCTATCGGTATTGACGAGAACTAACAGTCCATAGATATGTTACGATGTTGTAAAAAACAAACCTTTTCTGTATCATTAGCTAGGGCTTTGCAAACGCTCTTTCACTGTAAAATTGGTTTGGCTCTACATAATAATTCCCAGCATATCCTTCTGTGGAGATAGGGAATTCTAGCTGCATTGATCGACTTCATCAACAATCCATACTTTGCGGAATCATCTGGGTTATATCATGAGAATCCAGTCTGATGCTTTCTCTCAAATAATAAAAACTGGCAGGATGTAAGATAGTAGGTGCAGTTGTCATTAAATATTTCAAAGAAAACGTTTTCCTCCAAAGTTTCGACTGATACTTCTTCCGTCTACAAGCCAGTTGGAGCCTCGATTGGATTAGAGAATCGTCAAGGCAATAGCTACAGAAAACTTACTAACAATTTATCATAAATTTCTTCTCGTCTTCTCGAATATTCTTCTTCAAGTTTGAAGAGTAGTCAACGTGCATGTTACGGATCTCTGAATGTATGCAATGCGATAAAAAGCGGAATTTTTTCTACTTTTACTAAATTAGTTACAAATCAATCTAATTTAGGACCAGTTTCACATTTTAATCAGGTCAAGCTAATTGTAAGATGTATTACGCTCACGATTTTCATGTGACCTACGATTACACTCTCAGTGACTTTTGCTAGTGTTTTAATATTCTTGACAAGGAAATGTGTAGATGGAACTAACTTTAAAAATAACAGCACAAACATGCGCTGACATCAAGTAAGCCCTAAAACGTTTGCTTTTGAGGCCCTGCAAAAATCTTCCAGCCATTCAACCGATCTTATGACTTTGTAATTTATTATTATTTGAAAAAATTGGCGTCTGATGCAGGCAGTTAGTGAAGCTAATACGTCCTTGCATTTATGTTTCTATTGATGTCATACAGATCCTCATCTAGACTGTCTCCCTGTAAAATACGGTAGCTTGCAGCCACAGCTCCTAATTTGTGGGTCACAGGTTCGCATTCCTAATCTTTTCAAAGATACTTTACAACTTTCAATGGTCAAGTCACATGTCACAGAGAGGGTGGTCTCCAAAATTGCGTAGACCTGGATGTCGATATCCTCCGGTGTAGTATCGGGAGATAATTTGGCGAGAAGAAAATAGATCATGCTATCAACCGCTCTACCATGGCACAGTTGGTACAGCGGGCCCCGTCAATGGGTGGGTCACGGGTTCGCATACCGTATCTATCTAAGGTCCTCATGATAAATTGCACGCGTAACGAGAAACCTGCTACCTCGAAGCTATTTCAAAATGATGAACAACGTACTCTCTCCTTCATTATAAACTCCCTTAAAACCAAAATCTCATTATGATGTATGACTTAAACACAGACGTTAGATTAAATGTGATGTCTGTTTCTAAAATCAACTGCCATGGATCACTATATAATCCGCCACAACTTCGACTAATGACTCTTTTTCTAGCAATAACACTTTCCAAAAAAATATAATACTACGAAAATGGAATGTAAAATATTGCTAAATATCATCCTTTATATTTCTAAGGCACACACGGTAAACCACGGCAGTCAGGTTTAGGGGTTACATATTATAAAGCTCTCCACTGCATTTCCCAACTCAGTTTCCCCTTTGACAGGACTGCGTTGCAAAAATTTATTGATTTCAAAATACAATACTTACCGTTTCTCCGTCGTGTTCTACTCCAGTGTGTAAATGTTCGAGTTCTTCGTCTCTAAATTTTTGGATTACCTATACCGAAAGAAGCGTAAATTGTCAATACTCCATTTAAGTACAGTATGACTACAGCAATAGCAGGAGAAATGATGCGGGGTAGACCTTGTAATATTGCAGAAAAGTCTCATGCTGATTACAATGGCATTTCATATTAAATTGCTTACTGTCAAATGAGTTACAGCAACTATGCTACGTGAGGTCTTCATACGAGACTAATATGTTTGTTATACTCCCGACGTTTCATCAGCCAGGGATGGAATAAACTTTCACGAAGTCATTGAAGGGTATTCTTGGCATTACTATGAAACTGTCAGCTTGTGGAAATGAGAGACGACCTTCGCAGTACGGATCTAAGATGGGCACTGCAAATATCATTCCAATGTTATTGTGGTGCATAAAAACGAAAGAGACTTCACTTCTCACCTTTCATTTGCATTTCATTCGCAAATAACGAAACCTACCGTCTGTTGTTAAACCTGAAGCGATCCAAAATACGGAGGAAACTATGGCACCGTATGATGATAACTATCATCCACAGTAACTAAATATTGCAATAAACCTCTGTTCAAGTACAACAACAACAACCCTAAGAACAACAACCCTAACAACAAAACACTAACACTAACACTCGA
>JAAAKL020003201.1:0-23793 GCA_010016065.2 Carybdea cf. marsupialis auct. non (Linnaeus, 1758)
ACCCCAC
This sequence comes from Carybdea cf. marsupialis auct. non (Linnaeus, 1758), assembly GCA_010016065.2. Classification (NCBI taxonomy): domain Eukaryota; kingdom Metazoa; phylum Cnidaria; class Cubozoa; order Carybdeida; family Carybdeidae; genus Carybdea; species Carybdea cf. marsupialis auct. non (Linnaeus, 1758). The sequence goes on from JAAAKL020003201.1 coordinate 8, forward strand.
CCACCCCCATAATCTGCCTATTTTGGCTTGTGTTTCGAGAGAAATTTTGAACTTTGAAGGCCAGTAGATGTCAAAGTTAGCAACTATGAAAGCGGCAAGTTATAAAAATGCCAAGACGTGACGAATTTATAGCAACGTGAAATGCCCGAAGTGTGTAGGAAGCTTCATGATAACTATTGTTAAATGATAAAGAAGCTTGGTTGATTTGAGTATTAATACGCAGATATCAACCTGTCATGCAAAACTACATCATTAGAGACAAGAAGGATGTAAAGTGGTGTACCAGGAAGAATTAAAGGAATTCAAAGAAGAATACACCCATAGCACCGAGTGTCAAAGGAAGTTTCCCGCTACTTCTGTGTGTAGATTGGTAAGAAGAGATGTGGTTAAAGGGAGATTATTTTTAAATTTGATCGTTATTTATCTATCTTCATGGTTTACAACTCTCCAGAAGCAGTCACCAAGTATGTCAGAGCTGGGTATGATACAATTACAGCAAATCATTTTAAGAATGGAAAACAACAGCAAAATGCACCCACAGTAACGAGATCGGGTTGGAATCAGTACTTATTACTTCAGCAACATATAGTTTTATATGTATCTTTTCAGGTAGTAGCTGGTTATCTTGCGCCTCATATTATAAAGCTCATGGGTAAAGCATCGTATGGAATTTACAAATTGTTCCCCGTACACTCATGCAGAGGCTGATCAAATTTATCTTAAATACATTCTCAAATTGACGATGATCATACAATGTTAATGATAATGGTGATTTATGCAGAGGTAGATTACACCTGCTAAATCATTCGCATGAGAATTGTTAAAGAACTAGTGTCTAATGTTACATGCACCAAAGACAGTCAAACGCTCCCACGCGTAAGAAATACTCTTCTAAAAATAATATAATTTCTCTGCATTAAAACCAGATCAATCATTTAAGCGTTCACATGACACACCATTCTCTACCCAAAAAACAACTCAAAAATAAAATAATTGCTCTAGAAAATTTCCGTCACGCTGACAGAAAATATGTAGCTCTGATGGTGCAACTTGTTATTTTCTTCACTAGGTAATCTTCATTGTTTTATTTATTCATCTTTTTTCAAAACAAGTCAGGGTTTATCATCGTAAGCCTTTCATTACCACTCTCGAATACTAAACAAAATAAACGTCAATCATAATCATAAACTTACCTTTAATCGATGACATAGATCAGATAATTTTTCTGTCTTTCGATAATACGTAGTTGCCAAATTTGTCTCAAACCCTTCTGTTACTTCAAAAACATGAATTGTGATACCCTCAATTACAAGAAAATCAGGCCTCAATCCCCGTTAACACTTAATGAACGATGACAAAGAATTCTAGGTGTGTTAAGAATGGTGATTTTGTTTTTAGAAACACGAAGAAAGTCAACAATTGTATGCAACAAGGAACTTTAGATGGATTAAGCAACCAGAAAAAATGTGTGGGAGGCTTTAGATATTTAGGCATGAATAACAAGACAAAGATGGGTAGCGTAGTACTAAAGTATCGATTGGGCAATTATAATTTTTTTTTGTCGATAACTTGAAAGATTTATGCCACACGTTGACATGGTCTTTAGAATATTTTTCCTCAGTAAAGCTTTGACTATAAATCTCTGTAAAACCAGCTTCCAGATTATACTTTATTTTGAATTATTAACGCCATTTAACGCAGTCTTTCTTCTTTTAAAATAATAGAACTGAGTGTATTCGGACTCAGTTTTAAAGTGCATAAAATATATTGAGGGTCCTTATAAGCAGCACCATTAAGCTTTCATTGCATGATAACGAGGCATAGAAGCTTTTTAGTTGTAACAAAATAATGTTCGTTTGTCAAACGTAGCTACATCACGGGTGCCATAAGGCGGCAACCATTGCCTAATTAAATAGGGACATTTTAAGTACAGCTTAGTATTTATCGAAGTTAAATGAATGCGAAGATTGTCAAGTGACGTGATATTTTTGCTAAGACATTTCTTTAGTACAACTGTAATTGATGTACCGTATTGCCTCGAATATGCGCTTATTTAATTTTCGAGGCTCTAAGGTGGGCGCTTATTTGAGGGGGCGCCTAATCGAGGCATTACGGTAATGGATGTAAGGAAACAGCATCAGTTTGGTGAAGGAGGATACTTGTAGTAGCAAGCAAAGTAAGTTTCTGCTCAATGTTGTTCAAAATTGTACGAAATTAGTATTGCCACAGAGATGACGAAAACATACATTCAACTGAACAGGTAGTATGATTTTTCCTATAAGAAACCATTACAGTAAACTTTGACGGGAACATGAGAAGCAACTTCGTAAAACTGCAAAAAGACTCCCCATGTATTTAAGGGAATCACTGAACTATTCATCTTTTTTATCTAATGCTTTCGGTTTGATCTGAATGGGAATAAAAATCGCAGATTGAAACTGTTAATTCTGGGCTTAAAAGACTTTGCCGCCCTCCACTTGATAAAAGCTGACGGTACATAGGTATCCAGTTGTACAAAAGGAAAGTAGCTAGTTTTTGTATGATTAGACAAGTCTGAACGGACTCAAGGACGCAAGTAGTGATCCCAAACATTTGCACATTTCATTGTGCAAATTGCTTTACAATTGATTAAAGCTCAACTCCTCTTTTACTTTCTTGGTGCCGTTGTAGAGTTAGCAGTTAGAATTCGTAGATGTAATCACTGCTAGAGCGAAAGATGCTTAACAAAGAACTCCTCGTCATTTTTCAGTAGACATACGATATTGTAAGGTTATCTTTCATCGCGTACATTAAATGACGGTCAAGACTACCAGATCAACTGAAAGTTTAATGTTAAACCTTTGTGGAAGGATAAAGATGACATTGCAAAGGCATCGACTTCTCAAATATCCAAATCTTCCTTTGAGCATGACACTTTCATGCATTGTTACAAATTGGATTATGCCTTCCTTGGGACGCTAAGGACAACTCTTGAAAACCTATTGTAGATTCTGATGATTCAGACAAGCCTTTCAGAGAATGCTTTCCTGTGACTTTCAAACTTCTGTGATAACCATTTTTGAGAGTTGCATTGGTAGCGGATGGCAAAGGAACAAAGAGTTCACTTTTGAATATCACAACTAGTGCAAAGCCATTGTATTAACTCTCTCAGCTACTGCCGTACCGGATGTGGGCCTAGATGGGGATGAAAAGTGTTGCTGTCGGTCCCAGGACTGTCGGGCTAGTTGTGCAACTACAGCTGGTTGTGTTTTTTATGCTGCTTTCGTTTCCTGCTTAAAAGCGCAGGAAATAATCTTAGGAAAGATTGTATCTATCAAGTAAGTTTTTACTTACTTTCTCTTCCTAGAATACATTCAAGTATGATGCTGGATATTGGACCAATGCAACAACGTATAATATACGAAACAGTTTGGCTGATATTCGCTCACTGGAAGAGGGCAAGTTTGCAGCCTTTTCAACCCTTCATGTTGAAAAGCTGTGCCTTGAAATGAAGTCAGGAACCAATGAATATCAAGCAATTGAGCTTCATGTTCAGGGAAAATCACTTCAAGAGATTTTTAGTAGCAATATCGAGATCAGGACCCATGCAGGACGTGCTGCATGGACAGCATTAATTAAACACTCTTGGCTTCAAGCTAGTTGCAATTCTGAGGGAGTAAACATTGCAAACCGTCGAATTAAGGTAAGGATTGGGATTCAGGGAAATACCGAAGATAACTGCTTTACCAACGATTCTGTCATCGGCGTTGGAATCGAGTACTACAACGAGTACTTAGTATGCCCGATAGCCAGTGGTAACTGTGGAAATACAGTTGGGTCGGATGATAAGCGCATAGCCACTTTGGCGTACATATATATTTATTGAACATCCAACTTTCCTGCAGTTATTATTGTTTTATTTTTTTACTCTCTTTAAATTGTATTTCCTACTTACTTAATGACGCAATTTGGATGCGAGTATTGGTAGAGAGCTTGTCTAGCAAGCAGAGAATTGATCTTAGGAGCCCACGCTCTGATGTCGATTTGAGAACTCGCATTTCAAACCAGGCATAAAAATGGATACCTGGAAGCAGCTTGTGAAGGGTCAAGATCCCAAGGAAAGGAGCTGGCCACTAAATTCAACATGCTGTGGCCTCAAAATGTGTTACTCTTTACCATTTCACAACCCCTACGCTCTGCAGTCGAGTGTTACACCAGCTTTGTCATTACAGAGGCAAAGGGTCTCTACGGTAATATGGGGATCGTCATAGTATCTTGTGAATAGCGAGTGTTTACAAATATAAACGGCATAAATAATATTATCAAGATAAATATATACTAACAACCAAAGATATGTAGACAAGAGTAGACTGTAATAATAGTAATACTGTTTATGGTGATGATTGATTATTTGTGGTAATTGTATACAGTACAATACCTTAAAAAATGTAAGCAAATAAATACCTACCGCTACTAATATAGATGCCAGAGAGTAATTTGTTCATAGTACGACAAATCCTATATATTTGTAGCCCATGATTAGGTAACGGCATTACAATGCTATCAAAGACCTGTAGCAAGAGGTTTGTGTTGTTGATCCACCCAAAGGTGATAATCCTGAACCCGACCCTTTACAATATGATGAGCTTTCTTCCCCTGTCTCTTAAATCACTGTTAACCTTGGGTGATAACTTAGCCACAGGGCATCTTCTGTACTAAATTATTAGGACTTAATCCCATGCTCTCGCTTCACCCGAGGATGATAGTGGCAAAACGTCAAACTAGCTGATTATTTTATCTTTAATCGATGATCAAATTGCCTAAATATGAGGTGACCCGAAATTTTGGCGTAAGGATTATCGAGGATGCACTGTGACAGACCTCTTGTAAATGGTTTGTTGCCCGCCAAGGAAAGCATAAATTTAGACGAAGAATCGTGTAAACTTCAGTGTTGGACAGTAATATCTGTCGTGGAGTGACATCTTGCTTTGTTAATTTTTGGCTCGTATCTTTTTGCTTTCCAAGTGATACAATAGTGTCTTAATAAAGGTTCTCGTCCTTTTCATCAGTCCGTTCTCGCAGTATCTGTTTTATGCAAATCAAAGCTGCGATGTAAATTTTAATAAATATTGCTGCTGTTACCCCCTGAAAAAGTCCTAATTCTAAAAGTTTTATTGTGTATCTGCTTTAAAACGGGAGGGTTCGAGTTGCTTTGCTGCTTTTTGTATTTCTATGACATCACGTACTGTTGCTTCTAGTTGCTTAGTGCATACGTTATGCAGTACACATAAACATAAGATCGAGGCTCAAAAAATCATTAGTCTGGAATAAGAGGGGATCAGATAAGTTGGTGTTTTGGGGAACACTGGTGCACACAGGCCTATTAGTGTTAGGCGACAATTTACAGAAGACAGTCTGCTTTTAGAGACAGAACTTTGTGCTTTGATATGAAGATAGGGTTAGGCAATATCAACTACTAGGGATATTAAGTACGTTGTTTCATAAGTGAATTGATTGCACACGATTTCCCGTTCGATTCAGTGTTCAATATTCCTATTGTATAAAACCTTGTTTACTTTAGGAAATGCGTGACTTCAGTCATTACTGAATTCGAATTCGAGATCAAACTGAAATTCGTAGTAGAAACACATTTGGATGTTGGAAACTGAAACTGGAAGGGGTGCAATAAGCAGACACGATTACTTAAGGCAGTAGAGTAAATGTTATGTTTTGATTTGAATTATATCTCTTCTCTAATAATGTTCGGGTACTGAGGATATCAGAAATATATGCTTTCTTCAAATGCGATCATTTCATTTGATTCAGTTCATGTGGCATAACATATATTTAGAATATTGGGTGATAACATTATGAAATTCTTGAATCTTTTTTGTGGTATTGTATTGTGGCATCGTGTTAGAGCAAGAGAAAGTTGCGGTGAACATACCTTTCCCCTTTTCCTGTGATGGGAGGACGTTACTAATTGGATATGTGGTAGACATCTAGATGCCAATCTGTACTTTTCGAAAATTGAAAACAGTGAATTTGTCACCTAATTTTCTGATGACACCAGCACTTTTTTATATTTTGATATTTTTTTACAGCAGAGCCACGTCATTTCGCTAAATTTAGCATTTGAGCCTCAGTTATTCTTCTTTTAGTGATTCAGTGAACCTATGTTGCTTAACGTCATGGTTGGAAAACTTGTGTCTTTTAGGTGTCTTATAACTTAGCTATGCATCAAATTTTTTCAAATGCGTCCTCACATCAACTGCTACTATTTACAGAATTAGCAGTATACTAGCATGAGGGCTCGTGTGAAATTTAAATTTTCACAGATTAAATCCTGAATTTAACACCTGTAATGTCAAAAGGACTTCAGCTTCGCTTGACAAATAAGTATTGGGAGATTATTGTAACGAAGATGACCGGAGATGACTCTTGAGGTCAGTTGCAGTGTGGGAGCTTGCCAGTCAAGATTTGTGATCGCTTGATAAACCTAATACAGACCTTTACTTACGAATGTAGCTGATTTTCAACGATCTTGGGAATTAACTTTATGTTGATCTAGTAAATATGTGAATGACAGACGAAAAAATCACCAGTAACACAAACGAACATGAAGCGACTGATCTTTAACATTAGAAATATTATCAAAGCAAAAACCAGGATGGGAAAGAGAACAAAGATGTCGGGTGTTACAAACGCAATGTCGAAGTTAAGGTGAACTCGTGTAAGGCACCTAGCCAGAGTTTAAGTCTGTAGTGAACCAAACGGGTAATGAAAGAGACCCAAAGTCTGGTGCTTAGGATTAAAGGAAGAACGAGAATTGGTGGGACGAAAATCTTGGTTAAGAAGTTAGACTAAAATGGTGGAGGAAAGCAAAAGACACGCCGTCAGGAAGATTTTGATGAGGCAATATGTCTACAGTGTGGCATGAGGGCTGAAAGACAAGGTAGTATGACATCCCTATGTAACAGCCCGGGACATATTTGTGTAAATTGAACTGTAATGGAAACTTAGAGTTTAGCTAGCTATAGGCTGTTTTAAGATTTCGAACATCGCTAATTGACAAAGGTTTAATAAATTTGGAACGTTTAACTCACCTTGAGAAACATCCAATCGGAAAGACTACAAAAATATTGTAACCATAGCACTCAATGTAAAAACCTCATCACATAAATATCTGCTCTGTATGAGTTGATTTGGCTTTTTGAATTGAATCTTTAAAATGTTGTGTTTTTTTAAGTTATATATAAAAGGTTGGGGTTGATACTTTTATAATCCCCAAATTTTATTTTTGCAAAATTCTACAGTTCTCTATAACCTGGCTGAGAGCATGTTTCCTGCCTAGTTTTTGAAATGTTCTTTACATGGAAAATAACAGAATTCAGTGGACAAGCGCGTTGCGGCAAATGTAACAAGCATGGTCGATGAGCTGCATTTAGACTACAACCATCAAAAACATCCACCTCGGATTTTGCAAACGAAGCCTCCGTTGATTTTTATGACGGATGGGCACTGGGGAAGTGAGATATTCTTAAACATCATTAAGTATTCTTTTATTTTTGGCATTTCTAGTTCGCAATATTTATTCCAGCGATTTGAGTACAGCGATTTATTCCAGCGATTTGAGTACATATCTCGATTATAGATTTTATAAAAGTTTAATATAAATAGTTTAATATAAAATATACCACAACGGTTATGGTTGACAATCATGTTTTTTTATATGACATTTCTAACATACATAGACAAAAGAGCATTGTTATTCAACTCGCGTCGAAGCAGAAGTGGAACATAGAGCGTCTTGTTCTGTATGTTCGATCATGGCAAACTCGCGTTATATATTCAGAGGATTTTGACCGTTATGGATATGTCCACATACGTAAGCGCTCGGCTTCGGCCATCGTGATACGACCCCTAAATTAAACACTGACAAGGTGTTCCTCTATCAACCAGGTGATAGCGACTATGATAGTAAACTCCACTGTCCCAACTATCACTTGCAATTCTACGACGGTGGGCATTGACTGGCAGTTCTGCGTAATTTTGGAGACGTGCCTCTCGGCACCAAATGACTTGGTGACAGTAGTATTGGCGCCCCCGTACTCTGTCCCAAGCCTATCGTAAGTTGATAAGTATCATCAAGAAAACCGGATATTTTTTTATCAATCAATGACAACGAGAAGGGAGAAGATAAATATAATGTTTTGTTTCCCAGGTTGAGAACTTTTAATCACTCGCTTCTAGGTAAAAACGGAAATAAGTCAGGAAAGCAGTAGAAGTAGATACTATTTCGTAGAATTCCATGTCTTTCTTGCCAGAAAGAGATAGTGACAATAAAAAATGCACAAATGTTGTGTTGATATTTATTCAGTTCTATTGTTGATATGGAGAATACCTTTTCTCGTAATTACCATTGAGCTTAAGCACTTTTCTCGTTATTTTCGGATCCACGCTTTGAAAAACATTCCATGAACTTTATGAAGGTGCCCTTTCACTGTGATAAGTAAGAGAGCATAACATGGACTTGTGACATATCGCAAGTATCAAGTTGCAAACTCTAGAGGACTCGCTCATTTCAGGTCAAGGTGCATTGCTTTACCGTTTTTTGGACGAAAACATACAGAGTTCCTTTGCTTTGTTGTTATATCATGTACTTCTGTGAATCCAAGGTAACGTTGGAATGGACTGGACGTCTCTTTGCATAACATGTCCTTTTTTAATTAACACATCACATATTAACACACTTGACCTAAGGTAACCGAATATTTCAACTCAAACCCTCGTGCATAAAAATATTAATAACGTAACGTTATACTGAATACTGCCACATGCAGCTTGCTACGTCCCGATATTGTAAAGGATTTTAGTATGTATGTCTATTTGAGAGTTGCCAATGCCTTCCTCCCCCAGCTTATTTTCGTTGGTATTAGAACTTAAAAGAATGCAATGTTGAATACCCATCAATGAGTATATAGTTGTTTGCTTTGATCCGATTTTGTCCCGTAATTTTGTAAATTGACACACGCATCTCAACGGTACACGTGCCACCTGCAAGGCGTCAATGTAAAATTAAAATTAAATATATGTCAATATAAAATTTAAGAACTTCAATATTTTGGACATTTCTTGGCGCAGTTATAGACGATAAAGGTCGCCAAACTGACAACAATATTTCAAGCAAAGGATTACAACATTGTTAAGTATAAACTACAGAATTTGGAACTTTAGTTATTTTTTTTTCGGTGTTTACTTTATATGCAGATATAAAGATGCATTGTGGCAGTATACTTTTTGTTTACTTGTTATGCAAAGGATGCACGGGCAGCGATGTGATGATTAAGATCTTTTCATCCTTTAAGATTCATGGACGGATCACAAAACGTCCAATGCAGGTTATCACTGCGGAATCTGAACTCCATTGCGCTCAGCTGTGTGTAAGGCATGCATATTGCAGAGTCTCAGTATTTTCGCAAAATAAAGCCAAGCAGTCAGCAGAACCTACAATGCCACCAGGACTTACCAACCCCAGGCATCTAACGTTTCCACGTCCAACGGCATCATTAGGGAGTCGAGGGTCAAAGTCCTGTTTTCTTTTTGTCTCCATAAAAGGCGACAATGTTACGAGAGATGATGGCGCTGATTGGCCAGTGGAACACGCTGATGTTATCGTGGTAAGTGTATAGCCTTGTTTCCAACAAACAACTTTTTAGAACAAGTTTTGTTTCTATTGATATTCACTCAGCTGAATTTTAGTCAATTGTTCTCCGTTTTGTTTCTTAAATTCGCCAACAAGGGGTTTGTAAATATCGTTAGGGATAACACTTGTACCTAATAGTATGCTCTCTGGCATCTCATTGGACTCTACACCGAACTGCTTTTGCGTGCATTTCCGGTAGTATACTTTAAAATTAACACACAGGATTGAGTAAAGGTTGCACTGCACTGCACTTTTTTTCCGCGTTACAGTCGTCGTGTATCTAATTTTGAAGATTTTAAAAGTGAGCAAGGAGTCAAAACATGATGGCCAAACAAGTCATATATTTGAACTGTGTCGTTTTATTTTACTCCATCTCAGCTGCGTATGATGTTTGTTTTTTTTAAGTTTACAAGCATTCGGTCTATTTATATAACCCTTGCAATTTTTGTACACTTGAAGATTAGACTCGTGTCTCTCAACTTGGAGATTGCAAGATTCATACTGTTTCTTGTGTGTAGTGCTTTCGCACTAACTTGTCCCGTCATAATTTACATGCTACGTGGCATGCAACATGAAAACAAAGTTATGTAAATAGATAAAAAGGAGTAGCTTGATAATCTGCACGTGCCACGTATTTCGTGCACGTGAATCAGGGATTTAATCAGGCCAATGTTTTGTCAGCATAGCAACTTGGACAAGCGAATCGTATATAGTTAATGCGATCTCTAGGTAGAGATTGCATAACTACTGTCTTCTGTTCAGAAACAATTTGGTTGCATGGTTTTGAACAACACATATTATCAGAGACATGCATGACCTTTAAATCTTTTTTGCCAAATTAAGAATTCTAAAGTGAATTTAGTCTGATAATGATTGAATTCCAACAGTAACAGTTTTAGGTATGCAGTGAGGAAGTAGGGAAGTTCACGATATGGTAGAAAAGAATAACTGCTACAAACCTGATTGAGCCTAGTATATATGCCCTTTTGTAAATAGAAATGGTTAGTTTTAGATGATCACAACTTTGAATTAGTGAGTTTCCTAAACTGGCCATTAGGCCTTGTCTATCGCAACAACAGGAAATATCCTTCTACTTCTGGTAAATCCCATGAAAATTTCCTGGTTGGAGTTCCAGCTGTCTTGAATTTAAACAAGCATTGTGAACACTATCAGAACATTAACAAATTATATAAACATTATCTTACAATCACAGAGGTGACTGACACCTCTATAACGTTTTCTTCTTTCGAATGTGACATCCATGAAAGCAAGTGTGCTAGTTTCCTAAAGACATCGCCTAAATAGGACACGGAAACATACACCACGTGTCATTCGGCAATCTGGTCTGATGTCATCTATCCCCCATCCTGATATGAAAGCTTCTGAAATGAATTTTGTTTTCCTTTTCACTTCCTTTTTATTTGTATCTAAATTATCTTACAAATTTTTGATTAATCGTGACTTGAGACGATTAAATAATTTTGAAAATTCAGGGGACGTATCGTATGAATACGATTTCAAATAAAGAACGAGAGCATGGTTCTGATAATTACTGAGATTTGAGAAAAGACAAGTGTTTTGATTTAATTTATTAACTGATAACCAGCAATTAGCGACACAAATGTCGGCCTTTCGCGATGATTGTCGTCTGTTTGCTAGGACCGGTCTTGCTTTTTGTCTTTGAGCTCTTACTCCCATTTGCTGTTATTTGCTTGAGCAGTATCATGGAACGGAGCCGCTTTTTGTGCAAGGACACAAAAATATTCAAGATTTTGACCTCAATCTGCCCAAATCTGGTTTTGCTTGACAGACATTAGGGACGAAAACAAATTTCGCGCCAAAATTCTCAATATGATTGGTTGATTGATGTTGCTTGATTGACATTCTTACAATTTTATCTTGCACACCCTGTATATGGCTGTGTGCTTTTTAAGTTATTCTATAGACCTGTTACACATGTTGCCAGATACAGTAGATTTAGTATTTCAGATTGCAGCTTCGTTTCTTCTCCAGTTGCTTAACTCATGAAACAGCTATTCATTTTCTGCATTTTCAGAGAATTGATCATTGTGCTTGAAACAGTAACTGATCAAGTCATGATAAGATTAGTGTCAATCATATTTGCCCTTCTTTTATCATTTCATTGTGTCGAACACAGGCACCCAAGAATTGCAAGGAGGCGTATGGCCTACGTATCCAAAGAACAAGTGGTGTTATCGACTTAAAGGGAATTGGGGATCACTACTGCAAAATGGATATGGGTCAGTGCAGCAAAGGAGGATGGACATTGGCACTTAAAGTTGATGGAAGCAAGGTAAGGCTGTCAAATAATTATATTGAACAGAATATTATATACCGATGTCTCGAGAGGCATATGCCTACTAGTTTTGGTACATGTTTTTCATATTACGTCTTGTCTAAGCCGCCGTTACTCCTAGGAACAGAAAACGAGAGGAAAAGCCTAAAGAATGGTATTCCCTCTCCGTAGCTTCGACCTTCTTTATAACTGTATTAATTAACTCAGAGATCATCTCAAAACATAACCCATGAGTACAACCCACTCCCCACCCCCCATCCCCCACACACAAACCTCGTCATATTTGAAATGAATAATGAAGCAGAAGGTTTCCTTTCATTGTCTTCCTTTCGAGAAGTTTTCTTCTCTTTATCAATGCAAAGAGATTTAGGTGTACGGGTGCTTTCCTAATTATACGGCCATTAACAAGGGTTTTATTGAGTTAGTAATGGGCCCAAAATGCGTCCCTATACACGCCCCCCTGCATGTAAGTCCCACTACATATAACCCCACCTTACAATGTGTTTACAAATCTTTATAACCCCCTGTCTCATGTCTGGGATTTTGCATCATATTCCATTCTCTACAATCGATCTAAAACACGAATCAGTCTAGAACGGCAGAGAAACACTACAAACCTTACAATAAATAATCTTCTCTTACTAAACGGTATATTTGCCGGGCTACACCCAGTGCTTTCTTTAAGGTTTAAAACCAGATCGATTTCACTCAAGACTGAGTAATTTAGCAAGTTTACGCAAAAAGGCAACTCAAAGGTTGTTAGGGTACCTAATCCGGACCTATAGAAATTTTCCGAATTTATAAACGAGCGCAGATATTATGTTAAAAAACGCACAAGATTCTAGACGAAATTAAAGGAATCTAGTAGGTACCTTGTTGATTTGAATCTTATCAACAGTAAATTAACAAGGATGCACGTCTCCGCTTTCCAAAACTATCTTTGCGCGGCTATCAACCGTGAGGTTATACATGCGGCACTTTTTATTTTATAAGCCTATTTTTATCTTCTTTTTATTTATTCTTATATATTATGCTAAATCTATCTAATATATGACAAATACAGTGCATTCCATAATATCTTTCGTAGCAGCTTTGATTGAAAACTTGATATCCTCTATCGACTACGCCCTAGATTCAGCATCGATAAAATCCTACGCTTTCATCCAGACGAACTGTGAGAACATACCACCTGAATTATTTTATATTAATAATTTTCTCGTTACAGTCTTGATAAACAACATAACGGTGTGAGTTGTAATATATCCCTATGTGTATTTTGGAAGGGATTAATAGCTTGTGTCATTTACTGACAGACTCACAAATCTTGAATTTTACGAAAACTGAAGAAGAGAAATTTTGAAAATGTATCTGAAGCGCGGTAAAATCACATCATAACCACTGCTAGCACGCTCTTGTGCACTTAGAATCCCATCCCATCCCATCCATTGTGAAAATGCCGATCGAATAGAATACTAAAGTACGGAAATCTTGAAAACTTTTTACCGACAACTAATTTCTTTTCGCTTTGTATTAGCAACCTGAGCATCAAACGACCGTTTATAAAATATCACTTTCAATCCTCATTTTAACAACTACAGGCTGGAAACCTTAAAGAAGCACTATTAGTTTTTATCAGTTTATAACCCGATGAACCGAATTTATATAGCAAGAGTCTTTTAAGAATCTGCACCTCGACGTTTGTTTAAGTGATCTGTTGTGACGTCTCATCAGTTGTAGGGCTTGGTCCGAGTTACATGAAACCACTGGTCGCCCACGCTAATTTATAAAGGATTGTGTAATTCGTCAAGACTTTTCTGAGATCGGAGATAATGAGTAGGTTTTATATTCCTGCTGCCGTGAGTTATATATAAAGGGTCTATGGGTCAGAAGTATAATGTACTTTATCAGCGTCTAGCTACTTTAGTCGCACTGTAATAGCTTCTCAAATTTCGCCTGATAATCTTTTGATTTTTTCAAACTTTTAATTTTAGTAAAAATTTAATGCCTCACCTAATTAAGGACAAAACATAGCAACGCCTCTTCTGTAGACGGATTTCACGTTTTTTCCGTATTCAACTCCTCCCTCCTTGAGGGCTCATCGCGTATGAATATCTTCTGCAACGTAATTAACGCCCATAGCATCAAGAGACCTTAAATGATCAAGAAGTGTGCCCGCGCAAAGACACTGAAATAGGAAGTGCCACATTTAAGTTGCACTCTTTATATTTCTTGCACATTTTATCTACTTTCTGTTTTTCTTTAATACATTTATTTTATAGAATACATTCGCGTATGCCTCTCAATATTGGACGAATACGGCTACATACAATGTACGGAGCAGTTTGTTGGATATTGGTTCATCGGAAGAGGGAAAGTTTCCAGCCTTCTCGAAGCTTAGCTTTGACAAACTGTGTCTAGAAATGAAGTCAGGATCAGGCGAATATCGTGCAGTTGAGCTCAGACTCCAGGACACCTCTCTCCTCAACATTTTCAAAAGAAACGTCCCGATTAGAAGTCACGCCGGGCGTAATGCATGGACATCACTAGTCAAAGACTCATCGCTTCAAGTCGGTTGCAATTACGAGGGAGTGAACTATGTCAATTATCGCATTTCGGTAAGGGTTGGGATCCAAGGAAACAACGAACAAGATTGCCTTACCCCCGATTCTGTCATAGGTATTGGCATCAATTATTGGCATGAGAACTTTGTTTGTAGTGTAAGCAGTGGCAACTGTGCTACTTGTGGGGGGAGTGGTGATAGAAGTACGCCAATGTTGACGTATCTTTATATAAACTGAAGCATCTTAAAACATTTAGTTACTGTTCGTATATACAGTAGTTATATTGGTAAGCATCTTGACTTCAGGAAAGTACCGCTTCTTAGAAGATGCTGTACTTTAAAAGTAGAATAATTTAGTGAGCTTGGATAATGGGTAGCTACTCCTTTAAGCCAACCCTTTGTGCATTACCTTGTTATAGGAAATTAACAAGCAATAAAATTAACGCAAATGACTAGAATTTGCCTTATTATCATATATGTAAATTTGATAGCTCGTTAAAATTATATATGTTAATTTAACATTACACGCGGCACCAAATTTGTACTTTCAGTCTTTTCACAATAAACATGGGACATGTTGAAATGGGGCAATTTGAGATAGGACAATTTTGCAGGAAAGCGTACTCTCCTGGATCGTTTGCAGTTTATTGAAAATTTCACCACCTGTTGTACAAAATTTTATTATTTATTAGCGTTTATGATTGCTAGGTCAATAATTTTTTTAAACGCCCATATTTTCTGTTTTCTCGTTAATATTCTCGTCCATTGCATGTTGATTTCACGCGCGTTAAAGTCATTGATTTTTAACTTCCCACGAAAAGGTAAATTTGTAGTAAAAGCATAAAATACACCTTTGAATCATAGTTGCTTTAGCGTTTACGTCAGAAGTGCAATATGTAACTAAGGATGCGTGATAAGTGTCTGACACCCCGCTTCAATAGAGTACATATTACGACAATATTGGTAGAGAAGAAGAAAGCATTTGAAAATCAAGCCTATAATAAGATTACTGAAGGGCAGAGAATACGTCTTTGCCAACCATTCTAGGCGTCCGATGTTGATCGTGGCAAAAAGTTCTGAATTGAAGTCGAGAAATGTTACCGAAACGGAAGACGATTCTTCTGTTTTTGATGGATACAATACCGTAACTTTTATCAGGTGGAACGTCAAACTGGTTAACTACTTACTGTAATCTAGCTGTGTTTCCCTATTGGGATTCTTTTTGTGCGAAGTCATGAAATGTTCTCCTTCCTGGCCTGCTTTGTTTGTGATTGATATGTAGCAGTGATAATCGTTTAAGCCTTACCGTAGAAAAGGAAATCTTCGTATTTATTCAGCTCTGTTCATACATTAATTATTTATATGACTCCAACAGGCGTTCATATAGGTAAGAACGACCTTCCAATCCAATAACTCGCTCTTTTCTATCTCTTATCATTTATACATAGCTGATTGTCTATCGCTTGGAAATAGGACTGGATATACTGTATGTGTTTGATAACACTTCCCACTTACTCCCAAATAAAAAAAGAAGTTACCAATCTTTCATGACTTTATATGGCAGTGCTAAGATGAATTCAGCTTAGCTTTGGAATGATATACCGCTCGCAACCTCATGGCATTAAAAACTATAATCTATGAACAGCCAGAGCACTCTCCATTTATGGTGTATGGAATCAGTTTGATTTTACAAACAAGTCAGCGACTTTGAGAGGTCAGTTACATTAGTGTTGGGTGAGGGAAGGTGGGGACAAAACTTGAGCTGCGCTTGCACACTTTGTTTATTATTATTGTAAGGCGACTTTAACGTCTTTACATATTAGTGTACACAAAAACAGTTTTCAGTGTACCCCGTGCCTTATATGAGGTGAGGTAGTGGTCATGTGACCATAAGGTTCTGATGATAGGGTACTTGTCGACAATTTTTTACGATTACGATTGAATTTGTGATTTTCATGACCTCTACTGGTGTTATTTCTGAAAACTAAAGGAGTCGGTGTTATTATCATTGTAAAAACTCGTAAAGCATAGTTCTGTTATCATTATTTCTCGGTAGTGTATAAGAGAAGATATCAACAAACATGCAATGAGCAGAAAAGGCTATCGTAGTTTGACGTGCCCCTTACCATCAGCTCACACCTTCACAATCTTACTCTATTTGATTTCTTATTCTTTTTTGGTGCATTGGTGTATATTGCGCTTGTCTAGGCTTTATCCAGTCTTTTCCGGTCAAAGCTGATTGGTCAGTTTTATTGGTAAACAGACCAAATGATGATTGAAGGATGGAAGAGAGGCTGCAAATTACTGATAGACATTGGAACCGTACAGTAAGTAGTTGAAGACTTACCATTTATGCAATTACCGTTGCCTACTCAAAGTAAAAACATAAGATGAAGTGTACTATAGATAAGAGGCACTTTTGTACAATGTACTTTCTATTTATATCTTAGCTGGCAACTACCTCAACTCGCTTTTCAACCATTTTGATGAACTCAGAGTTCTCTCTATTTCTAATTTTTTTATATTTAAAAAAAAAATTTCCCCCCTTTTTCCCCCCATTTTTTGTGGCTTACTCGGTTTCGAGCGTAGCCTAATAAATAGGTTTAATATATTTTTAGCTTCTATTGAGCATGCGCAGAGCTAACCTCAAGGATTGGTGTTAGATGGACATCCCAGGATTAAGAGTTTTTCAGACGTTGAGCACCTAACTTTTTCGAAAGGTGCCCGGTTGGTATGCGATATTATATAATATAATTTACATATGGGAGAATCTGATGTAATGTATTTTAGTGTATTGATATCCGAGTGAAAAGCAACAATGGGTACTGAATGCATCTGCATTTTTATGGGTACTTTAAAATCTTTATCATTACTATTATTATTATCATCATCATCGTCATCATCATCATCATCATCATCATCTCCATCATCGTCATCATTACAATCATCCACATTGTAGTTATCATCATGATTGTTATCATCATCAACTGAAGGAGCATCATACCTCCTAATAATCATGGTCATCATGAGAAAGTCGACGTAACATTCTGCTGTTTAAGTGTGCGTACTTTGTTTAGTCAGATGACTGTTAAAGTTATAAAGGCAGTAGCGGTAGATATTTGACTCGACGCAAGAATTGATAAATATCTACCATCAATGGCATCAACTGCGCCGACAAGCAACAGAATATTTAGTTGTAAAGGCGTTGAAGTAATTAATCTCTGTCAGTTACGATCCTCGGCTTCCAAAATGGTACTCTCGGTGAAACTAGCTCTGTAGGAGCGGAGATAGGACACTGCACATTTATGATTGTTTGCAAATTTTTATCAATTGTTCTAAGTTCACTGCAAACAACTCGAAAATTTTTATAGCGATTTGAAAAGAAGAGGAGCGGGAAGGTGTCCCTAGAGGATGTATTCACTTTCTTCCATCCTTTGAGTCCAGTTTGTGGACATCGAATCATCCTGCCGTGACGTGGGCAGACATGCTACATTTTTGCCAGAACCCATCGTGGTAAGAATATTTTTTCTGTATTAACTAAGGGCAAATAATGCAATAAACCTAACGTCTATCGGTTTAAGTCAAGAAAGTAAAATTCTGCGTTATCTTTGAGGAAAAGAGAATAAATGGAGTCTATCAAGCTTGAAGTGAATCTTCCAGCACGCGAACCGACGGAGCAAAGTTCTTCCTGTCATGTCCGAAACATGGAGCCAGTTACTCGGTGAACACGTGGTATAAGCAGAAGGAAGACCTTAAGCAACAAAGTGTTGCTTTCGTGTGCGCAGAGAACCTTGCCTTGCCATGGAAAGGGATGCTTTACAGAGATTAAGGTATCTACCAGACACTATACTCGATTATGATATCGGTTAACAAGTTCTAAAAAATGCTTTGAAATGTCTTAAGAGCGCGGAGAACTTTCCGTATGATTGGAATGAAAATGGTTATTGTCGATACACGGTGACCAAACACATCCTAAAATGCGTATCGGATCGCCAGGTACCTATATGTTTTATATTCCTGTATACCTCGACACCTTGCATTATGTTAGAAGTAAGGGAATACGAAAGGTAAACCAAATAATTAGTGTTGTGAGTTGAGATTTTTACATGCTAGTGTATTAAGAAATTTATTGCTTGTATCTTCATTTTGTACCTCTTTTGATTGAAAGAGTTTATGCCTATAAGATCTTGTAATATTTGATTTGAATTTTTTTTTTAATTTAAGTTTTCTAGATTTCCTGGCATATGCTATATGTGCTGCCTCGTTATTATAATATAGCATTTTAAGATGTGCATGGATCTGATCATGTACCTACTTCTTCTGGTATGACTGGTACAAAATTTATTTAACTCCTAAATAGCATCTGTGCCTTACATTCAACTGTTAAACATTAAACAAATATAAAGGGTTTTTCTTTTAAAATTAGGATATTGAGGCTTTGTAGAGGTAAGGCCATTTTTATTGCAAAAATCCCCCAGGAACGACAAGTAGGGAATAACGGAGACCAACAGAGAAAGAACCAGGAATATAACTGTTGTCAGCAAGATCACCGCTGCCTCGAATCTGTACACAATACTTCTCAACTATCATAAAGTTTTCCTTTCACAATTATGATTTTGCACATACCTAAAATGAACACGGCCACTCTGAAATTGTTTAGGTGCTCCCATGCAGACGCATACCCAAAGGGGGTGGCGTCCGATGTGGGACTTCATCTCCTGAATTTGTGCATCAACATTTGTGCGCTAACTTTTCATTGTTTGTCGTGGTGTTTCGTGGCCCCAATCAAGAAAATGCTTTCAATACATAACATTCCTATAAGAATTCTGGCCATACACCGTCCCTTGAAGACATCAAAACCACTAAAATAAACTAAAATGGTGTAGAGGTTGCGTAGATGTGATACCTTTAGCAACACCCATCGGCGTAGTGACATATATCAAAGCACTGTACAAGTCGATAAAGTTATAACATAAGTTGATATACAATCTTTATAAGAATTTTCCTCGCATGACTACACCTTCGTTTGCTCCCTTGGCCATAGAGTGTGAAATCAATTCGACGGAGCATTTAAGAGAACATTGCCAGAAAACATCGATGTTTATCTCAACTTTTTACGGTGAGTAGAATAAATTTTCAGATTTATCTGGGTCGCATATTCAGCTATTACATTGGCCAGTAACGTCGCTAGGGAGAACAGATATCACATTTAGTAGGTAGTAGCAGTAGCTGTAGTAATAGAAGTAGTAGCAGTAATAGTAGTAGTAGTAGTAGTAGTAGTAGTAGTAGTAGTAGTAGTAGTAGTAGTAGTAGTAGTAGTAGTAGTAGTAGTAGTTTGGACCCCAAGTTACTATAGCTTGTAATAACCCCATGAAAATGAAGTTTTAAGGCCACATAATATGAACCAAAACATCTGTTGTCAGGGCCTCTGTAGTTACCTTCTCTTGATGACAGAGGTCACTCAAAGAAAACAGTTAGAGGGGTGGGGTTTGCGAGCACGTCATTCTCGGCTTTGCACCTTAGCAGGGGCTGCAGAATAAGAAAGGGGCTGTAAGGACCACGCATTTATGAAGTCCTAAAATATCTGGAGATTTTTAACCCTCTCCCTTGTTCTCCAAAAAAGCAGTAAATCTGTTGTTTGACAGCAATAAGGCGGCTTTCCCTTGTCCTTTGTAACGCCGATCTCGGCACGTCAATGAGTTTGGTGTTTACACGCGCGACAACCATCGGAAACACTAAATGTGGGAGAGGGGTAGAAAATGTGGAAATTTTGGTAAGATGAACATTTAATGGTTAAGTGGTTAACTCTTATATCTACCAGTATTTTTTAACGTTTTAAAGAAAGTAACCACTTTGACTTGGCGAAATAAATGGCAAAATATAATGTGTGAATCGTCAGGACTAAATAGGTACCTTCTTTCGGACATCTTTTAATCTCGGCTGTACCAATATCCTCAGCAGTGACTCGACTGTAATTTGAAATTCCCTTTATATACACAGATGAAATGTGATGTCTTGCAAAGTTATTCGAGCCAGTGAAATAATTATTAAAAAGAAAGAGGATAGTAGGCCTGTATAATTTATAACTTTAAAACTTATCTAAGTGATAACGTCTTCTTTTGCAGTAACTGTTTATTGATAAAGCTATGGTGGGTGGGATTATTTGATAATATACATTTTCTTTCTCTTTGAAGTTAATTTTGCTCAGTTGGTAAAGATATGGTGACAAAACTACACAGACAGTTAAACTGTTCTTGAAACTTATTCCTAGTAGAGAGTAAGTATTGTTTTTGTTTTGAAAGTTTTTGTTCTACGATTATATTTCTTTGATATAAATCAATCGGAACAGAACAATCACAGGCAAGCGCAAGGATGGGAGCCTTAGGGGTTAAACCTCCTATTCTAAAGAAAAAAATGCACTGTTTCCTATAATATCAAACCGCTCTATTATATATTTTCCCTGCTCTCCCCATCTTCTTCTCTGTTAACATAAACAGCAATACTACCGGTACACTTACAGCCACAGCAATCAATGCTACTCCTCCAACCTCATCAACAAAACAATACCATAACATATCATTTCCACAACCGAAGCAACAACAACACCAGTAAAAAAACACTACTACCAGAACTACTACTCCTCCTCCTCCTGCTATTTCTGCTACTGCTGCCACCATCAACACCATTACTAGTACTATTACAACTACTACGATACTACAACTACTCCTAATATTGCTACTACAACCACAACATCACCAACAACAACAACTACTACTGCTACTACTACTACCACAACTACTACTACTACTACTATAACTACTATCATTACAATTCCTCCAACTAATTCTACTGCAACTACTTCTATTGTTATATCAGTGACTCTTGCTACTTATGTCGTTACTACCTTTACAGGTACTGCACAGACAGCTACAGATGAGATTCTAGTTGCGAACACGAAATAGCAACAGCACAGAATCCCCAAAAATACAACCCCTAGCTTTAAAGCTACTACTACTACTACTACTACTACTACTACTACTACTACAACTAGTACTACAACTACTACTAAAAATACTACTACGGCTATTACAACCCCTATTACTACAACTACTACCAGTCCAAATACTACTCAAACTACCTCTACTGCAACTACTTCTACAGCTCTATCAGTGACTGTTGTTCCTTAATTCCTTGCTACTTTTACATGTACTGCACAGGCGGCTGAACATGAGATTCTAGTTGCGAAGACGCAACTGCAACAACACATGATCCTATCACTAACAATACTATGAGTAGTAATACTGCCTCTACTTTTTCTAGATATTTACTTTCTTCATTTCCAAATTTTATTATGAGACCTTTTTAAGAGAATATCTATAGCTTAAAAGATCTATAACAAAGTGTCTCATCACTAGCAGTAAAGGCAATACTACAACTACCGCTATTCTAACCCCTAGTATTACTGTTACTACTACTACAACTACTACTACAACTAAAACTACAACTACTACTTCAACTAATACTACAACTACTACTTAAACTAATACTACAACTACTACTATTTAATTACTCTTAGGCCAATTACAACCCCTACTACTACTACAACTACCAGTCCAAATACTACTCAAACGTCTTCTACTGCAACTACTCCCTTTTAAAGGAATATCGATACCGTAAAAAGTCTATAACAAACTGTCTTACCACTAGCAGTGAAGGCACTACTACAACTACCGCTTTTATAACCCCTAGTATTACTGCTACTACTACTACAACTACTACTACAACTAGTACTACAACTACTACTTCAACTAGTACTACAACTACTACTACAACTACTACTACAACTAGTACTGCAACTACTACTACAACTTGTACTACAACTACTACTACAACTTGTACTACAACTAATATTTTAACTAATACTACAACTACTACTATTAAATTACTCTTACGCCAATTACAACCCCTACTACTACTACAACTACCAGTCCAAATACTACTCAAACTTCTTCTACTTCAACTACTCCCTTTTAAGGGAATATCGATAGCGTAAAAAGTCTATAACAAACTGTCTCACCACTAGCAGTAAAGGCACTACTACAACTACCGCTACTATAACCCCTAGTATTACTGCTACTACTACTACAACTACTACTACTACAACTTGTACTTCAACTACTACTACAACTTGTACCAGAACTACTACTTCATCTAGTACTACAACTACTACTACAACTAGTACTACAACTACTACTGCAACTACTACCACAACTACTACTAAAAGTACTACTATGGCCATTACAACCCCTACTACTACAACTAGTACCAGTCCAAATTTTACTGCAACTACTTTTACTGCAACTACTTCTACTGCAACTACGTTTACTGCAACTGCTTTTACTGCAACTACTTTTACTGCAACTAATTCTACTGTAAAATAAGTGACTCTTCTCACTTTTTTCATTACTACTTTTTCATGTACGGCACAGATGGCTGCATAAGAGATTCTAGTTGCGAAAACACAACTGCATTAACACGTGATCCCATCACTAGCAATTCTATGAGTAGTAGTACTGCCTCTATTCTTGCTACATATTTTCTGTCTGCATTTACAAATGTCTCTGTGGGAACTCTTCTAGGAGGCATAAATAGCGTAAAATATCTATAACAAACTGTTTAACCACTAGCAGTAAAGGCACTACTACAACTACCGCTATTACAACCCCTAGTATTACTGCTACTACTGCTACAACTACGACTGCATATAATGCTGCGGCTAGTACAACCTCTAGTATTACTACTACTACTTCTACAACTATTACTACAAATAATGCTGCGGCTATTACATTTCCTAGTATTACTGCTACTACTACTAAAATTAGTACTAAAAATAATAATGCCGCGGCTGTTTCAACCCCTATTATTACTACTACTACTTCTACAACTACTACTACAAATAATGCTGCGGCTATTACATTTCCTAGTATTACTACTACTAACACTACAACTACTACATATACTACTGCGGTTATTACAACCTCTAGTATTTACTGCTACTACTACTACAACTACTACTGTAGGGAATACTACGGTTATGACACCTCCTAGTATTACTGCTACTACTACTACAACTACTACTACAAAATATGCTGCGGCTATTACAACCCCTAATATTACTGCTACTACCTCTACAACTACTACTACATATGATGCTGTGGCTATTA